>CM076573.1:500284133-500554289 GCA_034641835.2 Pinus albicaulis
GCCTCGAGCAACAAATCTTGCCTTGTACTTCTCCACACTCCCGTGAGCTGCTTGCTTCACTTTGTAGATCCATCTTGAACCCACCACTGATTTCCCTTCCGATCTCGGGACAATCTCCCATGCACTGTTTCTTACAATTGAATCATACTCTTCCACCATGGCATCTACCCATGTGGGGTCCTCCACATCCTCCTCGAAAGAGGATGGATCTGTCACGATACACTTGCTCACAAGAGCCATGTATCCAGTATACCGGTCAGGTGACTGTCTCTGTCTGCGCTGTGATGTAGGTGCTCCTACAACCTTCTCTGCATCTTGAGCTAGTCGCTCAGCTTCTGTAGTGCGCTTCCGCCCTCTAATGGTTGGCGCTGCATGAGTGGTTTCTTCCACTCCATGAACCTCCTCTTGTGGCTGATCCACATCCTGAGGCTCATCCTTAGGAACTAATAGCTCCTCCTCTGCATGCAAGTGTAGCTCCCTCTCAAGCAAACACTTCATGGCTTTCTCCTCATGAAATTTGATATCCCATCGCACAACAGTCTTGCGACTGTCTGGAAAATACACACGATATTTGTGGAGCGTATCAGTGTACCCCACAAATATCCCAACCTCTGCGGTCGGATCCAGCTTCTTCCTGGCATCCTTCGTCACATGAATGTAAACAGGTGAACCAAAAATCCTCAAATGGGAAATATAAGGCTTCTTACCAGAAAACGCCTCCACGGGTGTCCTGATGCCAAGTATCCTATGAGGACAACGGTTCTGCACATATACTGTAGTATTGCATGCCTCCGCCCACAGGTGAATGGGTAGGCCCTGATCATGCAACATCACTCGTGCAACACCCACGATCGTTCTGTTCTTCCGCTCAACAACCCCGTTCTGCTGTGGGTTATGAGGTTCTATGAGCTCTCTTCGAATTCCTTCTGCGCTGCAAAAGTCCTTGAATTCACCAGAGATGAATTCACCACCATTGTTGCTCCTTAGATCCTTCACGTGCTTCCCCGATTCTTTCTCAACCAGTGCCTTGAACTCACAGAACTTTGAGTATGTCTCGCTCTTCTTCTGCATGAAGAAGATCCAACACTTATGATAAAAATCATCAACAAATATCACATAATACCTGTGCTTTGCTGTCGAAGCTGCTGAGAAAGGTCCACACATGTCTGTGTGAATTCTCTCAAGGATCGTCGTGGCGTGACTATCCTTCTTGTGAAAGGTGGCTTTCACAAATTTTCCCAAGGTACATCCCTTGCACTGATCTGACTGCGAAAGAGTGCCTTTAGGAAGCCCAGTAGAAATCTGCTGCAGTATCTTCAAAGCTCCATGGTGAAGGTGGCCCAATCTCCGGTGCCACAACTCGCCATCATCCCGGCCCACCACCCCTTTTGCCTTGCCTGCCATTGCTGCGTAGCCATCTATCTGAAATTGATAAATGTTCTTAACTCGAACCCCTATCCTCCAGGTCTCACCAGTTGCCTTACTGCGCAGGAAAGCCTTTCCCTCGCCAAAGACAACATCATATCCCTTGTCTTATAACATCGCCACAGAGATAAGATTCTTCTTCAATCCTGGAGCATGCATCACTTCCTTCAATATGAAGGGTTTACCAGACTCCATCTCAAAGTAAATGGTACTGATACCGGTCGCACTGTATCTACCATCATCGCCCATCTCGATGTGCACTCCAAGATATTTCTCATCCAGATCAGTAAACAAATCTCGATCTCCTGTCATGTGAAAAGACGCACCACTGTCCAGAAACCACACTGATCCCGCCACACTTGAGACTAAGCATGCGATCAACGAAAAATCCAGTTCAAACTGTGAGGCTAAGGCCTCTCCAGCTGCATATCCAGCAGCCTGCTTATTTTTCTTCTTCTGCGGACAATTTGTGGCATAATGTCTGTGTTGGTGACAGTGAAATCACTTCACCTTGGACATGTCCTGCTTCTTTCCTTTCGCACCGGATTGAGAAGCTTTATTGTTCTTCCCCTTCTTTGCTTTGGTAGCCAAAGTGCAATTCTCTTCATCAGAGTTCCTTGATGAAGATCCGTCCCTGGTACTCCGCCTTATCTCCTCTTGCACAAGATCCAACCAAAGTCGCTCCCATCCTGGCAATTTCTCCCGACCATTGACAGAGTCCTGATAGGAATGCCAACTCTTCGGAAGCCCAAGGAGAGCCAAGGTCACCAAGTACTCATCATCAATAGTCACCCCCACACTTCCCTGCTCATCCCTGCATTGGACGAACTTCGTGAGGTACTTGGGCATACTGTCACCTTTCTCCATCTTTATGTTTCTGAGTTTATCCTTGAGCGCCAACTTCCTCTTGTCGCTCTTGCTTTGGAATAAATCTGTCAAGGCTTTCCACATCAAGAATGGAGAAGCCTTACCATGTAGGCTGGACACTATGTGATCCTTCACGCCCTCCAACAGAATCCTTCGACACTTTGCTGTCTTCTTTTGCCAAGCCTCAATTATGGTAGCATCGCTAGAAGTAGGCTTTGGGACTTCAGCATCTATGAACTCCTTCAACCCATTGTCATCTAACACCGCCTCCATCCTGTCCTTCCATGCAATATAATTTGAGCTTCCCTCAAGGGCATACTCCAATCGCAATCCATTGAAAGACATATCAACTTTGACACCAAGAAAACACTGCTGCAAATTCGAATTCCACCAGCACAAAACTCAACCGCTTCAATGTTTTGCAATTTCTCCAATGATCAATACTGCTCTAATACGATGTAGAAATTTTAATAACTGATATATTATTCACCGAGATTATCCTGATCACACACTATTTTAGCTTCATGCATAATACATAACCTCTTGATCATCAATTTACGGAAATATAAACAATTGCATGCGCACATTAAAACCATAAACAATCACACATATAAACAAAGTATTTATGGGAAAGCTTAAAGCTGAAAACCCCCAACTATTTGTATATTATAATGATAGAGATCATGTAACAATCATTGTACAAACTCCTCACAAGCTCTCAGTACAATCTCCAATTGTTACACACTACACAAGCTCAGATCTCACAAAACACATGCTCCAATATGCTCCACCTGTTAGCCTGCCTCTACTGCACAATCCAAGATGAATAATGGCCCAATATAAGTTTGAATCCCTCTGGTATGCACTGCGTAATCCTCATTGGCATCTCCATCAATGTGTGGTGCAAACTCATGCACCAGTATAGTCACAACTGATAGTCACACTTGCTCTTTCACCTACCTCTTCACTGGTCTCCACTGAACTATCCATGCACTAAAGTAAACTGATGTATTCTTTAGTTGATTTATGAGTTTATAATTAGTGAATTAATTAATAATTAATTCACACCACTCTCACTAGTGTATAAATCAGTTAGACGAGATACAACTAGCTCAACTATGTTTATCTGAGTTATACTGAATACAACTCCACTAACTCCTCAATCAACTCCACCAAACTCTGTCACCTGAGTTCTGACTGAAGTCTCCATGCAATAGCTCCTCTAAACCCTCAGGAATAGCGTAATTCCTTTTTTCAACTGCATGTGCCACATCTGTTCACTTAACTGAAGTGCTCCAAGAGGATAAGATAATGTTTAGAGTCCAAATATTATTAAGAGCTAATAATATTCGACATATCTATTTTTAGACTGGCAATCTAAAAATAGATTCCGCCCAGTATGTCTAAAAATAGAAGTCCATCTATTTTTTTCGACTTGACCAACCATCCACAAATATCATCCTGCAACTCATAGAACATGATCCATATGTCTAAAAATAGACATAGTCTAAAAATAGACTTTGCGCCAAAAATAGCCTGCGGGCCCACTTAGTGAAGGCGACTTCTTTCCACTAAGCTCATCATCTGTTGCAATCTCAACAGAGAGAGAGCCTTCACTTGTTTAAAATGAGGGCAAGGCAACCATTATTTCTCATGCTATGGATTATTCATTTCATGTATATTCAGACATTGTGCATTCTTTTGATGTTTAGCATTTCCAGGGAATTCCTGTTTAGGATTCCTTCTCCTTCTTGAGAGGCCTCTTGAAGGATTTTTCATCATTCTCCATATCTCTTGGCTCAAGGCCAAAGCTTCTCCTTTCAGATACTGTGTTATTTCTGCTTAAGTATAACGAAGTGTTGCTGGGGTGTTGTAGTGGAGGACACCATATACCATTTCCTTGGCTCATCTGTCAGAGGAGGGAGCTTCTATTCTTCTGGGAGGTTAGTGAGGGAGATATAGGAGCATGTTTTAGATCATTGGCATTAGGCCAAGCATTTATCTTCACCAACAACGCAGTCCCTTCTCTAGACTGTGTTATTTCTAAGTGTATTTACAGTGGGGACTTGCTCCACATGTTTGGAGGGTGATATCTTAGGTGAGAGGATCAGCCTTTCACTCTAGAGATCCTTTGGATTAGATTCAGCCATATATTGCAACATCATCAGCTATCTACATCCATTTCTAGTTTTGAGTTGCTGCAGCTACCCAACAACTCCGACATTTCTGCAGATTTTCCATTTTGTACTTATTTGAACCAATACTTTCAAGGATTGTGTATTGTATGTTTCCAGGGGTTGAGATCTTGCTCCCCCTTCTTATTTGAGCTATCTATTGTCATATCTACATTTTATTGACATTTTGCAGCAGTTCTCCTTCAAGGATTACACAATCATAGCCAGGGCTTCTCTTGTATAGCAATATTTATACATTTTCCATGTATATGTTTCATTGAGGCTACATTGCCTAGCTTGAGAGATCATTTCCTCAAGATCTTGTATACATTTGTTGCTGCTATAATCTAATGTAATGGTTATGCGGATCTTCCAACATTTTGGTTTTAATGCATTCACTGCTATTTTCCAGCTCATGTTTATGTATTGCTGATCTCCACATTGGTAATATCTTGAGATATTCCCATTTCTGTAGTTGTTCCTAATTTGGAACATTACAGTGGTATCAAAGCATGATCTCTGGCTCAGCCATAGAAGATCAAGATGATGAAGAAGATGAGTTTACTCTCATCTATTTTCAGATCCAGAGGAGACCTCTCCAAGGAGGTCAAGAAGATTGAAGAAGGAGAAGAGGAAGGACCATGCACTTCCTAATCTCACAGAGAAGAAGACCAGAAGCATGAAGAACACTTGGAATTCAAAATTATAAGTGAGTACCTTGCTGAATACTGAGCTAAACCTAGAGCCTTCCAAGAGACTCTAGATTTTCCACACTTTATTCAGTAGAAGGAAGAAATAAGACCCCACATCTATGGGATGATGAGAGGCAATAGATTTCTATTGTCCACATTTGATGGATCACTCACATGTGTAGCAGAGGTTTAGGTGAAGAATTTAGAGGCTTTCTTCCTGCTACATCCTGTAGTAGAAAGAGAAGTTGTAGAAGTTGCAGTGTTGCACCTTGAAGGTGAAGAAAATGATTGGTGGATCAGCCATCTAGACCATGCAAGGGTTTCAACTCTAGCTGAGTTTTCTCAAAGATTGATCAGAAGGTTTGGAAAAATGAGGGAGGAGCCCTCAACACTAGCTAATGAGGCATGTACCAGTGTTGTTGAGCCCATGGAGGAGCAACCTTCATCTTCAATAGTTTGGGTGGCCAACACTTATGAGGAGGAAACTCTTGCAGCCCTGCAAAGAGCTTCCAAATTTCACCAAGGTATGATTGAAAATCCATCTCTTGTCATTTCAGCAAACACTTTGGATGGGTCTATATCGTTACATGTAGTTGATCTAGAGCAGTAGAATAACACTGCACTAAGCAATGATGGAGAAAGGAGGAATCATTTCTCATGTGAGCATTCAGAGGGCAGCTTCATTCAGGAAGCCATGAAGGAAGCAGTGAGGAGGAGTAGACATCTGGAGATAAGAAAATCTTTCTCCTCTCTATATGAAACTTTCTCAATGAGAATTCCATAGCTCAAAGAGAGACTTCTACTTGTATCAGATCCAAGTTCTCTTTGGTTTTGGAAGGAAATGCATGAGGAGGAGATCTTCCAGAGAGATTTCAACAGAGGTGCTCTCCCACACATCATGGAGTGCAAGATTCTTCATCAATTTGAGGAGGTACTTCCCTTCTCATAGGAACAGATAGTAGATGGAGGACATCTTCGGATGGATAACATCTCTCATGACTGTGATGGACATTCCTTGAGCCATGCACATCATGATGGGAGGTTTTTTCCTACCACTTATGTGGATCCTTATAGGGTCAAATTGATCCTCGGGAAGATTGCATTTCAAGATCCCATGAAATGCAGGAGTTTGATTTGGGATGATTGTAGCTCTCATGGGAGGAGTACCAAGATGAAGGATGGACGGAGACATCCAGAATTGTTTGAGTGGATGATGAGCAAGGAGCTGGTAAGCTACTTGCAGATTTATGATATCGGGCAGCAGAAGGCTTGGCTGTGCTGGTTACTCTTGAAGGAGTTTGGCCATCACTTGGAAAACACTCTTTCCAAGGGTATGAGGATGGAGAAGATGTGGCAGGATGATGGCATCATGGAGCAACAAGGAGTATGGGTGCATAGTGATGATGCAACATTCATATCATTCACTATGTCTTCATCACATATCTTGCATGATGAGAGCATGAGGGAGCAACAAAAACATTTGTTGCTGGGGTTATTCTTTGGAGAGAAAGAGAAAATTTTCTCTCATTTCTTGTATGATGTTGTAGGAGTAGGAGATGGCACCGTCATGGTGCAAAGGGGATACTCCTTGACCTTTGATGATCGGGAATTACTTCCACCTTGGGAGGGATTCCATATTTGCAGCAACATTATTTGAGGGTTTCCCATATATGTTGAGGAAGCTGAGGGCAACAATGATGTGCCATATAGAGATTATCTAGTGCCTCATGTAGAGGAAGGAGGAGCTCTTTCTCCAGGTAGACGGATTGTTGCATCTTTGCAACGAAGTCCCTAGGATCTCATGTGTGGAGATCAAGGCACAACTCATGTTCTACATGTGCCATTGTTGAGAAGGTGTGAAACCATGGAGACACAAGGAGGTGATAGGGAAGATGACCATCATGATGTGATGAGGGGAACACATCCCTATCCATTTTACAAGGTTGATGCACCTAAGAAGGTGATTTGATTGCGCAGTGGGAGCATGGACAGATTTTTTCATTCATATGTGCAGTCACCTCTTGATGATGATGTCTTATTGCATGGAGACATTCTTCCGAGGAGACCACTAGAGCAGAAAATTATGAGAAATGCTTCACATGTTGAGGCAACATTCATTGGTTTCAGAGGAGTGGAGACCTTGGGAGATAACCATATGACATATTTCCTTCATGGGGAATCATCATCACTGTCACTATGGAAGATAGATCCATGTTGGAGCTCCGAGTTGTTGATGGAGTATTCCCAGGATCATATTGCTTGCATGATATTGAAATATCAGCATATGAGGAGATGCATATATCATGTGCAGATGGAGGAGATACATAACTCTTTGGAGGAGTTAGCACAACCACCTCTTTTCTCTTTGAGGATGAGAGGAGACTCATTTTTGAGCCACTCCATTTGCAAAACTTATGGTGAGGCTATATTTTATTTGCATGATGATTTGTATATTCATCCCTTAACCATATTTGTATAGGATGTTGCTCCAAGGAGGAGCATTCTTTCTTCTAGACCCCATGGTCTACTTGAGGCCATGATCACTATTGGTGACCACTCCCTAGGAGGAATTGGGGAGGAAACCTTGCACCATATATCATTCAATTCCTGCATACAATTGAAGAGAGTCGGACAACAAGCAAGTGGTTGAGAGGCCACACTTTTTGTCACACTCTTTTGTAGTTGAGGATCAAATTGCATTGGTTACATTTGCGGGATCATTGTCCTTCTCCCTTGCCACATATGATAGCAGGCATGGTTTCTATTATGGTTCATTATGTTGTTGTTATCTTTGTATTTGTTGAGAGCATGATTGGGGGAATGGCACATTGGTTGGATGTGTCCTTTGGGGGAGAGATCTCCCACATTATTTGCATTGCATGTTCTAATGGGAGCATGAGAGAAAATGTGGCCACTATAGAAAAACATTTGTTTCCATTTGAGGTGAGCCATATGATTGATTGGATGCCATATGGTGGTGACTTCCAACTCATCACATATGAGATGATTTGGGATAACATGTTTCATAACGCTGGAGGAGAGATCCTTGGAGGTCTAATCTTCATTTTTCCACTTGAGGGCAACATTGTTGCAGCCCAATATCAGCATATACTCTACAATTATCCTAAGTGGAGAGGAGGACAATGTGGGGAAGGCTATTTTGTCTACCAAGATCAAATTTTCATCCCATCTACATTGCAGGAGCCAAAGGTGGAAGATGATTGTCAGGGTTGCCATGTTGGGAGTGTTAGCACCCAAATTGGACCCCAGGATGAAAGGGAAAAACAGGGTAACAACTAAACCACGCTCAGCCTTGTAGCTAGCCCTACAAGGATAGGAGAGGGCTCTATCCGTGAAATAATATTCAATAAAGTGCAATAGTAATCTGATATTAGGCTAGGTAAAATTATGGGAAAAAAGGTTTAATAAAATGAATGAAATTTCAGGGATGTGTGGGATTAAAGGGACAGTTGAAACCGGAAATTAAATCAGGACATAGGGTCTTTCATGGGGCAAGATAGGCAGGAAAATTAGCAATTAAAATTAAATAGGGATGGGATGGACAGACTAGTGAGAAGCTGAAAAGGGCACAACAAATGGATCATTTTCAAACAAAAAGAAACAATACAGATCATGAATGATTTCCCAAGGCAGAGCCTATAAAACGGATTCTACCTTTCTATCTTGAAAGCATTCAAAAGGAAATGTTTATGGATGAATGGAACACATAACAATTCACATATGAAACAAAGGAGAAAAACAAATGCTAAATCTCATACCACAAGGATCCCACAAATCAGAGCTGCATTTCTTATTAATTCCTGTCAAACTGTACAATGAGTGCAAGATGTTTCTTACACACTATTCCCCTACTTTCTCAGTTACTGACCCAGACTTATGATTTACAATTACAATAAATAGGCTGGAATGTGGGAACACAGATCCACAGAAAAGGGAGCTGTCTCTAACAGCTGAAAAACTGAAATACAATCATAGTAAAGAAATACAACAATCTGCTCCTGAAAATAAGGGACAACATTGCATTTGACCACTTTGGAGATTTCGTTGTTATGCTGTATGAAAGAAAATAGGTAATCCGATGAACAGATTTCCTATTTTGCTGCTGCAACAATCTTTGCTTATTTTAGTTTCTCAGCCTTTGACTGTCGCTTTGCTTTCCATTATTTCTTTTGAAGAGAAATGAATTTTATAAAATATTTTGGAATAATTAAAATGAAATGAAATTATGCCTCGGTGAAGGGAAAATTTAATTTTAAATGGGAAAAAGGGAAGGGAAGGAGGCAAAAATCATATGAAAATCGCAATCGCAATAGAAGGGGCGAAGAGATATAATATAACAAACACATCGTAATATGGCGCCATCGCAATTGGAATCGGAAGGATCGGGGAAGGGAATATAATATAATAAATAGTTGAAAACACATATTTACAATAGTGTAATCACAATCGGAGCTTTGGGGAATAGGGAGGATAACAAAAATATTTTGATGCGATTCGGGAATGGGAAAAAGAGGGAAAATTTTTATAATAATGAAATAATACAAATTTTAACCTTTACAAAGGAAAAGGGCTCTTTGAAATGAATGGGCGAAAGAATTAAGTGGCAGGCCTGAGGGTCAATCGCAATCGCGATATCGGAGGGGAGTGGAGTGCAACACATATGGAAATGTTGATGCCGATGGCCCGATTGATTTTGAGTGGTTGGATCGGTGGGGATAGATCAATGGTCGCGATGTTAATCAGAGGTTTCAATCAGGGGTAGGCCATCGAAAGAGCGGATTAGGTAATCAGAGGGAGGGATGCGATCGGAAGATCAGAAGGAGGAGGTGCGATCGGGTGATCAAAAGGAGGGATGTGATAAATCGCATCGGAGTTTTTTGCGATTGGCCGATCGGAACATTCAAATAAAAGTTGTGATGCGATTGATCGAGGTGATGAGATTGGGGGATGTTGCAGTCAATCAGAGGAAGGGCGCAAGACTTTGCGATGCGATCAATCACATCGGATATATTTGCGATTGGCTAATCGGGGCATACATTTGGACGTTACGATTTGCGATGGAAAGGAATTTGGGTAGCGGGGTTTTACATGATACAACCCTTTGGTTTATATTATAATGTTTTCAAGCATGGGGGGGAAGTGGCTTATAATTAAATCGCATATTTATTTAAAATAATTTATAATGCGATTTTGTAATCGGAAAGAGGAAAAAGGATTTTTATAAGAGAAATATTAAAACTTTAAACATAAAGTTAAAAGGGAACATGGGAAATAGGGGAGGTTTAGGGAATTTTACTTCACATGGGCATAAATTTCAATCCAGAAGTCAGTTTTGAGAGTGTAGTATACCGTTGGAAAGATCTTTCCGGGCTCCTTCTAATGGATCTACTTGGAGGATGATTTGGCGCTGAACATGCTACGAAAAACTCTTCTGAAGGCAGGGACATCACTTTGTGGAGATAACAGCTTCTGAATTGTGACTTATTACATATGATGATATAAAATTACATAATGATTGATAATAATAAAGGAAAAATATCATGTTTTCACCTCAAAACATGGTTTTGAGGTAAAAATTACATCAAGCTGGATAAATTGTTTCTTTGATCTTCCTGGTGCAGTGACTTTGAATTTTATTGACTTTCCTCATGACCTTGCTGATATTATTGACATTTGACTCATTAATTTGACCATGGTGAGACCCTAGAAACTAATGAGACCCATCCTGTGACCTACTGATATGATTTTGAGAATGAAAGTGACTAATGACTAAAGACCATAGAAAGGAAAATCAGCAAGTACGTCATGAGGGAAAACTACCATCAATGAATCCATGACCTAGCAGAATGGTGAAATTTATTCGGTATGAGACGCCTAATATGCAAATGCAAAAGAGTGGTTTTGATCACTAATGGCAGTATGACTAGACTGACACTAACATTGGCTCCAATGGGGATGGTAGCTCCTTGGAGGTGCCAAGAACATCGTAGACCAAGTAGCCTTATCCATTGGGCATGGAGTCAAAAATGCAAACTGACTCTGACTCTAAGACACAAATGCAAACTGACTCTGACTCTAGACTAAGACTGAAAACTGAAATAAAACCAAACCATACACATATCACCCAAGTTTTATAGCCTTCACCTCGGGCCCCAAACTTGAATGACTGTGCATTTAAACTTTGAAACTATGTTCAAAGTGACTAAAACAAAAATGACTCAAGACCTACCTAAATGAAATCAGTACTCAAAAAGCTTTTTTAATGGCATAAGTCCATCGAGATTTGAGGACTTCAAATCATGATGAAAACCAACTGCCTACTGATGGAATATGTACAATCATGTGTAGTGAGCCTTCCATTGTAACCAATCCAGCAGATGGCTACATACCGAAATTTGGGTCTCACTTTTCTCGAGCAGGTAGAACGATGTACATGTAGGAAACTCACAATAACCACTGAAACCAAGGCTTATGATAATGAACCAGGCAACATTTGTCTTTTCTAATGCTTACAAAAGAATGCCGAAGGGGTCTTGAAAATCCTGAAGCACTAGCTTGTCTTGAGATCCAGCAGCAAAAATACAAGCACTCCCTTCATTCTGATCTGAAAGAAAAATTGATTGCCGAGTGATAGGAAGGCACAGAGGGGTATAAGCTTCTGTCATCTGAGTGTTAGCTGTAAATTCCTTGACCCTGAGAAATTCTGGCATATTGTCTCTCTCAAGATCATATTCCTCAACTTCATGGTCTAGGTCATTCTTAAACAGAAAACAATCTTCAGGATTATCAAACATGACAGCCTTATCATCTTCATGAAAGAACATATTATCTGTTTTTTGATTTATAAAGATAATTACAAGACCGTCATCATTTTCAAAAGAGAAAGAAGTTTCACCAACACTTTCTTGACCATGTGGTCATTGCAAATCTGCTTTAGCTTGGGCTGTAGCATGACCTTTCAGGAGTTGATCTATCTCATCTTCAGACAAAGGAGATAATACTTTTTGTTTTCTTTTGCTCAAACAGTGATTGTCTTCATGAAATAACATTTTAAAACATGAAAAACCTAAATGACAGTACTTAATTCCCTGATCTTCTAAAATTTGAAAACATTGTTGATCATCTTCATATGACATGGCAATCAAATTATCATTTATCACTGAGTTATTGAAAGAAGATTTTTCACTTACTTGAACAAAGATCTCATCTTTTTTTTCATGAACTGACTGGATTACCTCCTCATGAAGGCTTTGTTCTAATGAAATGAGAACATTTGGATCAATAACTTTGTCTTCTTCATTCCAGATGATCTCAACAACAGAGCTCTCCTTCATGGGATTCAGCACAAGGTATTCTTGATCATCACGAGCTGAATCTAGATCTGAAATAGCTGACTTGACTTTATCACATTCTGAAATTGAAACTTGACTTTCCTGCATATTGTTTTCTTCTATGGACAGATCTGAAATAGAACCTTCTCTTTCATCATATTCCATTGTACTAAGATCTTGATCCTATTGCAAAGTTTCCTGAGCATCTTGATGGGTATCCTCTAAGTTCTCTTTATTCTGCTGAAATGGATTTTCGTACAGAGCCTCCATGATCTCATCGTCCATGAAGTCATCATCTTCATAAAAGTTTTCAAGATTTTCAATAAAACTATGAACATGGCTACAA
Source organism: Pinus albicaulis (assembly GCA_034641835.2). Taxonomy (NCBI): domain Eukaryota; kingdom Viridiplantae; phylum Streptophyta; class Pinopsida; order Pinales; family Pinaceae; genus Pinus; species Pinus albicaulis. The sequence continues at coordinate 500,296,990 of CM076573.1, forward strand.
CAGTTCTGAACTAAAGTTAAGGATGGATAAGATTCTTTATACCTTTCAGAGAACATGGTATGAAAATCCTTTAAACAATAAATACAAGCAGGCGAAAAACCTTCATACCAAGATCGGGCTTCACCTTCCAGAGTGGCCATGAATATCTTCATCAAGCAGTCTTCAAGAAAATCAACCTTCAATTTTCGAATATGTATGTGAAATCTAACCAGATGTAAAGCAACATCCTTCCTATCATCATCTTTAAACGTAGGAAAATTCCTTTGCCAATCTACCTTAGGAATTTTATTTGGAAAACCTGGAATATGATCTTGGCTCATGGGAGTAGACCTTTGATCCAACGAAACCATTTTAATAACAATGAATTCCCCAAGAAATTCCTCAAGCTACTGATTCTTAAAGAGTAGAGTCGCCATAAAAATTCTGAACCTTAGGATTTTTCGACACTGGAGTCGCCAGGTGGATGATTTCAGCCTTCCTATGTCTGATCGTTGTCCACCATCAACCATCAGATCTAACTTGATACATGAACTGGGGCAATTTGCAAGTCAGATGTTATGTTTATAAAACTAGGTCCGGAGATTGACTGAAGCAACGTTTATCTACTTATGCACTTGCAAAGCAATGTGCAGTTCGAAGGCTACTTGGCATAACTTCAGGCTCCGTCTTTAGTTTATAAAATGAATAACACTAACAAGCAAACAATTTTTTTTCCTAGTGGAGTCGCCAGAGATGTTAGCACCCGAATTGGACCCCAGGCTGAAAGGGAAAAATAGGGTAACAACTAAACCACGCTCAGCCTTGTAGCTATCCCTACAAGGATAGGAGAGGGCTCTCTCCATGAAAGAATATTCAATAAAGTGCAATAGTAATCTGATATTAGGCTAGGTAAAATGATGGGAAAAACGGTTTAATAAAACGAATGAAATTTCAGGGATGTCTGGGATTAAAGGGACAGTTGAAACCGGAAATTAAATCAGGACACATGGTATTTCATGGGGCAAGATAGGTAGGAAAATTAGCAATTAAAATTAAATAGGGATGGGATGGATAGACTGGTGAGAAGATGAAAAGGGCACAGCAAATGGATCCTTTTCAAATAGAAAGAAACAACATAGAGCATGAACGATTTCCCAAGGCAGAGCATATAAAACGGATTCTACCTTTCTATCTTGAAAGCATTCAAAAGGAAATGTTTATGGATGAATGGAACACATAACAATTCACATATGAAACAAAGGAGAAAAACAAATGCTAAATCTCATACCACAAGGATCCCAAAAATCAGATCTGCATTTCTTATTAATTCCTGTCAAATTGTACAATGAGCGCAAGATGTATCTTCCACACTATTCCCCTACTTTCTCAGTTACTGACCCAGACTTATGATTTACAATTACAATAAATAGGCTGGAATGTGGGAACACAGATCCACAGAAAAGGAAGTTGTCTCTAACAGCTGAAGAACTGAAATACAATCATAGTAAAGAAATACAACAATCTGCTCCTGAAAATAAGGGACAACATTGCATTTGACCACTTTGGAGATTTCGCTGTTATGCTGTATGAAAGAAAATAGGTAATCCGATGAACAAATTTCCTATTTTTCTGATGCAACAATCTTTTCTTATTTTAGTTTCTCAGCCTTTGACTGTCGCTTTGCTTTCCATTATTTCTTTTGAAGAGAATTGACTTTTATTAAATATTTTGGAATAATTAAAATGAAATGAAATTATGCCTCGGTGAAGGGAAAAATGAATTTTAAATGGGAAAAAGGGAAGGGAAGGAGGCAGAAATCATATGAAAATTGCAATCGCAATAGACGGGGAAGAGAGATATAATATAACAAACACATCGTAATATGGCACCATCACAATCGGAATCAGAAGGACCGGGGAAGGGGATATAATATAATAAACAGTTGAAAACACATATTTACAATAGTGTAATCGTAATCGGAGCTTCGGGGAATAGGGAGGGTAACAAAAATATTCTGATGCGATTCAGGAATGGGAACAAGAGGGAAAAACTTTATAATAATGAAATAATACAAATTTTAACCTTTGCAAAGGAAAAGGGCTCTTTGAAATGAATGGGCGAAAGACTTAAGTGGTGGGCTCGAGGGTCAATCGAAATCGCGATATCGGAGGGGAGCAGAGTACAACACATATGGAAATTCCGATGCCGATGGCCCGATTGATTTTGAGCCATCAGATCAGCGGAGATAGATCAACGGTCGCAATGTCAATCGGAGGTTTCAATCGGGGGTAGGCCATCGGAAGAGCGGATCGGGTAATCGGAGGGAGGGATGCAATCGAGAGATCAGAAGGAGGAGGTGCGATCGGGTGATCGGAAGGAGGAGGTGAGATTGGGTGATCGGAAGGAGGGATGCGATCAATCGCATCAGAGTTTTTTGCGATTGGCTAATCGGAACATTCAAATAAAAGTTGAGATGCGATTGATCGGGGCGATGAGATTGGGGGATGTTGCGATCAATCGGAGGAAGGGCGTAAGACTTTGCGATGCGATAAATCACATCGGAGATATTTGTGATTGGCTAATCTGGGCATACATTTGGATGTTGCGATTTGCAATGGAAAGGACTTTGGGTAGCGGGGTTTTATATGATACAACCCTTTGGTTTATATTGTAATGTTTTCAAGCATGGAGGGGAAGTGGTTTATAATTAAATCGCATATTTATTTAAAATAATTTATAATGCGATTTTGTAATTGGAAAGAGGAAAAGGGATTTTTATAAGAGAAATATTAAAACTTTAAACATAAAGTTAAAAGGGAACATGGGAAATAGGGGAGGTTTAGGGAATTTTACTTCACTTAGGCATAAATTTCAATCCAGAAGTCAGTTTTGAGAGTGTAGTATACCGTTGGAAAGCTCTTTCCAGGCTCCTTCTAATGGATCTACTTGGAGGATGATTTGGCGCTGAACATGCTGTAGAAAACTCTTCTGAAGGCAGGGACATCACTTTGTGGAGATAACAGCTTCTAAATTGTGACTTATTACATATGATGATATAAAATTACATAATGATTGATAATAATAAAGGAAAAATATCATGTTTTCACCTCAAAACATGGTTTTGAGGTAAAAATTACATCAAGCTAGATAAAATGTTTCTTTGATCTTCCTGGTGCAGTGACTTTGAATTTTATTGACTTTCCTCATGACCTTGCTAATATTATTGACATTTGACTCATTAATTTGACCATGGTGAGACCCTAGAAACTAATGAGACCCATCCTATGACCTACTGATATGATTTTGAGAATGAAAGTGACTAATGACTAAAGACCATAGAAAGGAAAATCAGCAAGTACGTCATGAGGGAAAACTACCATCAATGAATCCATGACCTAGCAGAATGGTGAAATTTATTCGGTATGAGACGCCTAATATGCAAATGCAAAAGAGCGGTTTTGATCACTGATGGCAATATGACTAGACTAACACTAACAGGGAGGTAGCTCACTTTGTGTGGAAGATTGATTTGGGGATGGAGGATCTACATGAGGTATATTTTCCTCAACATATTTCAAACTCCATGCCTTGGGTGGAGATTCCTCAGTTCTATCCTTGCAGTTGCTTGAGGAAAAGCAACATTTGGGAGGGGAGGACTGTAATGTTCCCATTTTAGCACATGGCTAAATGGAATATTAAAATTTTTCTCTTATCACCTAGCAGCCAAATAAATGGGTAAGGAGGCCCATGTTTATTGAAAACATGATAAAATCCCTCACATGTGGAAAGGGATAGACATAAGAACTTGATTTTTCACCCTCAAGTGTGAAAGGGGCAAATGCATGAAGACAAGGTGAGGTTTGACCAAGTCAACAACGCTGCCATAGGAGGGGTGGCTTACTTTGGAAGACAACGCAGTGTGAATGAGGAAGAGGATATTTGGTGGAGGAAACCCTAATGGATGGGGCCCATGGAGAGAGAGCCTTCACTTGTTTAAAAGGAGGGCAAGGCAACCATTGTTTCTCATGCAATGGATTATTCATTTCATGTCTATTCAGACATTGTGCATTCTTTTGCTGTTTAGAAAGAATTGTCAAGGAATTCCCGTTTAGGATTCCTTCTCCTTCTTGAGAGGCCTCTTGAAGGATTGTTCTTCATTATTCATATCTCTTGGCTCAAGGCCAAAGATTCTCCTTTCAGATACTGTGTTATTTATGCTCAAGTATAACGCAGTGTTGCTGGGGTGTTGCAGTGGAGGACACCATATACCATTTCCTTGGCTCATCTGTCAGAGGAGGGAGCTTCTATTCCTTTGGGAGGTTATTGAGGGAGATCCAGTAGCATATTGTAGATCATTGGCATAAGGTCAAGCATTTCTCTTCACCAACAGCGCAGTCCCTTCTCTAGACTGCGTTATTTCTGAGTGTATTTATAGTGGGGACTTGCTCCACATGTTTGGAGAGTGAGATCTTAGGTGAGAAGATCAACCTTTCACTATAGAGATCCTTTGGATTATATTCAGCCATATATTGCAGCATCATCAACTATCTACATCCATTTCCAGTTTTGAGTTGCTGTAGCTACCCAGTAACTCCGGCATTTCTGTAGATTTGCCATTTTGTACTTATTTCAGCTAATCCTTTCAAGGATTGTGTCTTGTATGTTTCCAGGGGTTGAGATATTTCTCCCCCTTCTTATTTGAGCTATCTATTGTCATATATACATGTTATTGACATTTTGCAGCAGTTCTCCTTCAAGGATTGTGCAATCATAGCTAGGGCTTCTCTTGTATAGCAGTGTTTCTCCATTTTCCATGTATATGTTTCATTGAGGCTGCATTGCCTAGCTTGAGAGATCATTTCCTCAAGATCTTGTATACATTTGTTGCTACTATAATCTAATGTAATGGTTATGTGGATCTTCCGGCATTTTGGTTTTAATGCATTCACTGCTATTTTCCATCTCATGTTTATGTATTGCTGATCTCGACATTGGTAATATCTTGAGATATTCCCATTTGTGTAGCTGTTCCTAATTTAGAACATTACAACCCCTTTGAGAGAGCCCTCTCAGACTGAAGGGGATAAGCTTCAGTCATAAGCTGGTTTGAAACAATTACATAGAGTTTTCTGATTAGCAGCCAATCAAGTGCAATTTTTTGATAACAACGTCCATAGAATCCAGCTCATGCCTGACCGCTGCTCCACCCATATTGCTGTTTGTTTCTGAATTGGCTTTGTGCTGCATAGTCCCACTGTAATATCACTGTGTTTCTGAATTTTCTTCTTGCTGCTCAGCTCGACTGTAATATCATTGCACTGCTCACTGCTTCTCGACGTCTCTTCTTATCCCAATTGATGAGTTTACAATGAGGATGCAAGGTTTCACTCAAGGAGGTTGATGGGAGGTGAAAGCTTTTACGGATTACCGAATCATACCTCACACTAATCTTCATAAATATCTTGGTATGGAAAGTAATGGGATCTAGTACACACACTCTTTTCCAACCAGATTTAGTCATCATTGGCATTTGTGTTATTAATTGGGTGCATGCAGATTTGATAGAGGTTTATGACTACGAATTTTTGCAATGATTTCAAGACATATCCCCTTCCCCACCTTAATGGTGATGGCCATGGGCAGCTGTCAAGGGAATATCATTACTTCTGCCAATTAATAACCAAATCATAAATGATAATGTTTACCTTTTGAATGACATACCTTAGGTGATGTGGAGGAAGATTTCAAATTGGCGGCGTTCTACTTGCAACACTCGTGTTGTTGCATTTGGTTGGCACGATTATTATTGTTATGGAATGAAACATAAGAAATTATGTTCGTGGCTGTCAGCTGTTACATGTGTAACAACCAAGACAACCCTTAGATTATTCTTCAAAAAAACATAATAATCAAGAGAAATTAGTACAGAAAATAAAATTACATGAATACCATGATCCTAAAAAATATATCAGAAAGGGAAGATGATGTTTCAGGAACAAAAACATGGGTGTAAAAACTACCACAAGAGTGGTTTTTAGCTGTTACCAACTATCTGACTGTGCCCTGGAAAGGGGTTTTCACAGTTAGATTTATTATTTTTATTTTGTTTATATATATATATATATATATATATATATATATATATTCTAAACAAGTGTAACAACTGCCACAAAGGTGGTTTTCAACTACTACACTTATTGGAATTTCAATTTTGAGGCTGCACAAGAGAATATTCCCTTGCTATCGTAACATGAAGATCAGAGTCTGCGACAATGTTGACAAATGATTCCTTCGAAGCGGGTTGATGATATAACCTTAGACGGTGTCCATTAACTAGTAATGGTGTCTTAGCACTGTCAATGGTGACCAATTATATAGTCCCATTGTCAAATACCGTATCCACTTCGTAAGGACCTAGCCATCTGGTGCAAAGCTTGCCTTTGAAATCTTTGAACCTTGAATCATACAAAAAAGCCCAATCTCCTTTCTGGAAATTTTTCTTCTTAGTAAACCCATCATGCCATCTATCTCTTTGTTGTTGAATGATCCCTGTATATTGAATGGCAGCCATTCATTTCTATTCCAACTCATTGAGTTGGTTCAGTCTTTGAGTCTGTACCATACTCAAATCCAGATCGGCCTGCAATGCTATTCTTAATGTCTTTATTTCAAACTCTATGGGGAATAAGGGATTCTTACCATACACCAATTCATATGGTGAGAAGCCTGTAGTATTCCTGCATGTTAAATTATAAGCCCACAGTACTTCTGGAAGTTTCTCGGCCCAGTTTCTTCAGTGGCTGGCTACTATCTTTGTTAAGATTCCCTTAATGACTTTATTGGTGCTTTCTACTTGACCATCTGCTTGTGGGTGATATGGTGAAGTGATTCTGTGATGAATTCCATACTTTTTTACTAGCTTCTTGATAAAATGAGATGTGAACTGAGCCCCCCCATATGTCACTATCTCTCTGTGTATCCTGAAGAGAACAAAAATATCTTGAAACAGGAAGTCTGAAACAGTCTACTTTACTACTCTAGTTAGTGCCTTTGCTTCGACCCATTTTGTGACATAATCGGTGTAGACCAATATGTATGATTTTTGCTGTGATGAAGGATTAATTGGTCCCACAAATTCTAGGGCCCATTTCTCAAATGGTTCTATCACTATCTGAGGCTGTAACGACATCTCATCTGATTTCAGAGGATGGCCCATCCCTTGGAAGCTATCACATCCTTTCGTAAAATTCTTGGCATCCTGGAATATAGTTGGCTAGTAGTACCTTCTCGAGAGTACTTTATTTCCTTTCCTCTTGTCAGCGAAGTGTCCTCCACAAGGTTCCTCATAACAAGCCTTCAATATCTCAAATACCTCATCTTCTCTAACACATCGCCTAATCTGAAAATTTGGCCTGGTGTTACAGAGATTGCCTTCTATCCGGGAGTAGGTATCACTCTATTGTATAATCTTCCTTCTTTCCTTGGAAGACAATTGGTGTGGGAATTTTCCTGCAGCAAGGTAATTGGCTATATTTTCATACCATGGTGAGTGAGTAGAGATGGAAAAAGGATATTCATCTGGAAAAGAATACTCAGTGGCAGTGGAGTCATCACTTATAGTTAATTTAGAAAGAGAATCAACAACTACATTATCTTTTTTGGGTTTATCTAAAATATTAATATCAATTATTGTAACGGAAATAACCATCGTGTAACTCTACCATTAGTAACAGGCTTGTTCATTAAAAATTGAATTGTAGCATGGTCAGTGTGTACAAATACTTGGTCCCCGATGATGTAGTGCCGAAATTTGTTGATAGCATGCACTACTGCTATGAATTCCTTCTCAGTAATAGTTTAGTTGAGTTCTGCTGGAGTTAAGTTCTTATTGATGTAATAAATGGCATAAGGTTTCTTCTCCTCCAGCTGCCCCAAAACATCACCCATGGCCATGTTAGATGCGTCCGTAGCAATATGAAATGACAATTCCTAGTTTGGTCCTCGTAAAACAGGTGCTATTGTTACACATTTTTCCAACTTTAAAAAGGCTTGCTCACACTTCCCTGTCCACAAAAATTCTGTATCTTTCGCGAGTAATGAAAATATAGGAGATGCAATCTTTGAAAATTTCTCTATAAATCTCCTATAGTATCCTGCATGTCCCAAAAAACTACGTACCTCTTTTGGAGTCTTGGGGGTCAGGATTTTCGATATTACCTCAATTTTTGCAGGATCTACCTTGATTCCATCTGCGGAAATGAAATTTCCCAGCACAATTCCATCGGTCATCATTATGTGGCATTTTTTCATGCTCAGAGAAAAATTAGTTTGTTCACAACGTTCCAACACTTTTTCCAAGTTAGCTAATGCTGTCCCAAAGGCATCCCCATAGGGTGTAAAATCATCCATAAAGATTTCAAGACATTCATTCAAAAGATCAGAAAAAATACCCAATATTTCCCTCTGAAAGGTCATTGGTGCATTACAGAGGCCAAAGGGAAGGACTTTTTATGCAAAAGTACCCCATGGGCAAGTGAAGGTTTTCTTGTCTTGGTCTTCCAGGGCAATCTGTATTTGATTATAGCCACTAAACCCATCTAGAAATGAAAATATTTTTTTTCCAGAAAGAGTATCCAGGACCTAATCAATGAATGGTAAAGGAAAATGGTCCATTTGAGTGGCCTTGTTAAGCTCTCTATAGTCAACACATACTCTCCATTTGCCATTATTTTTTGGAACTATGATAAGAGGAGACACCCACTGGCTGTAAAAAATGGGGTAGATGAAATTAGCATTAAGGAGTTTCCGCAATTCTTCTTTCACTATCTCCTTAATTGTGGCATTCATTCGGCACTAAGGTTGTCTAACTTGTTTGCAGTCCTCTTTATGGTAAGTGTGGTGAGTGCATAGGCCAGGATGGATTCCTTTCATATCTGTGTAATCCCATGAAAATGCATTTTGTATTTCTGTAACAGTTGTATCAAAAATCTATTTTGTTGAGTAGTCAGGTTAGGATTGATGTTTAAACATTTTCCAGGTTTGATTTCAACGAGACTCTTGATAGTGTGCAGAGTTGTTTTCGAATGTTCAACAATTGCATCATCTACCTCATATTCTTCTCCCAAATCTCTAATGGAGCCAATAGAGAGTGAATTACTAATAAAACCATTAATGATATTGTCCTATGTTTCATCCTTAAAGTGTTGTGCTTTTCCAAGTGTGAGAAGAGGTAAGGAAAGATCAGATTCAAGTGCAAATTCATCCCACCAGGGACTACTTGAATCCATATGAGGTTTTTCTAGGGGATAAAGGTTCAGGTTCTGAGTGGCATGTCCATCTGAGATCACCATAGATCTGGAACTACATCAGATATATGCGTCTGCAGTGGCCAGCGATGGTCTTCCCAAGATTAAAGGATGACCCCCTAGGTTGAATTTGGTTTGTAAAATGAGAAATTCATCCGGATAGTTCCAGGAAGCCATAGTGATAACCCCTCGCGCTTGAAACGGGACCTATCTGTTAATTCAAGCACTGTGGGTGTAGGTCTAAGTCCATGAAGTCCTAGAGAGATGAAGAGGTCTTTAGTCATGACATTGATAGCTGCCTCTAGATCAATAAAAGTATTGGTTATGGGATGATTGTCAATATGGAAAATCACTATAGGGTTCCCTAGGTCATTATATTTAGTCAACAAAGGCTGATCAATCATAAGATCAGACAATTTCCCCATGACATGGATAGTAGCAGGGTCTTTAGGTTTCCTTCCATGTCTTTTGATGCATAGATCCCTCATTGTTTTAGCATAGATAGGCACTCCTTTAAGATCTTGTAACAACAGAATCAACACATACCAATTTCGTAGTTATTTAAGGAATTCGGATTGAGGTTGTGAGACCAACCTAGTTTCATTTAATCGTTGAGGGTATGGATGATTCAGAATGCTAACAGCTGAGTCAGCTATCACAGATGCACCAACCTTGCTTGGATTGGCTGTTGTAGGAACATCAGGTCCTCCCAAGCTAACTGCTATAGATGTAACAATAGGTGTTGTATCAGCTGTTACACGTGTAACAACTGCCTCATAATCGTTTGTATCCTTTCTAGGTGATTCACATTCTTCGAAAATAATGGGAGTGTGTTCAGATCTAATTATTTCCTTGATTGAATTTAAACCTCGTTGAGTCCAATAGGAGTAATAAGTTAATTCTAGAGGGTAACCGAAGCATCCATGCTTTGGGCTGCCTTATTATTTGGATTGGGGTTAGGTTGCACAGGTAATTGGGTTTAGATAGAAGGTGTAGGATTTTGAATAGAAGGTAGTTGTAACTGTTGTTTTTGCATTGGTATTGGAGGGGGTACTGGACCTTGGCCATTACTTCTCCAGTTCTGACCCCAAGGATTAGGTTGTGATCGAGGATATTGCATTGGTGGAGGAGACGGCCACTGGTTCCATGGTGAAGGGAATTGTGTTGAGGAAGGAGTAGGATACTGCCATGGATATTGATGACTATTATAAACATTATTCCAAGGATAAAAATACAAAAAATATGAAGGCATACCTATAGGTTGCGGCTGCCATGGTCTCTTTGATCCGATGAAATAAGAATATTAAACATCCTTGCTTGATTCTTGAAGTATTGCCTTCAGTCTGGGAAATTCAGGATACTGATTCATAGAGTGCGCTAACTCACAGATGTTGCACACCCTGACACTATTCAGTCCACATTCTCTTTCCAAATGTTTCTTTTTGCATCGGAGACAGAATATTGCTAAGGTTGCTTTAGCTTTTTCTTGTGCTTTCTTGACTTGTATCATAGTGATCTGGGCAGAGAGAGTGCTAAGGAGGTCAGTTTTAAAATCCTCAATTAAGTTTTTGATCTCTGCTCTGGTTACTCCTCCACTCATGGAATTTTGTATCCAGACTGAAGGGTCCCGAACTGAAACTCTCCCTTTGACCGACCCTCTTGAGCTATGCAGGCAAAGCTTCATTATCTCATCAAGTGGTTCTTGTGATATGTCTCCTTTTCCCAATAGGTTCAGATGCTCAAGACAATCATCTCTTATACCTCTTAAGAATATTGGATTTAGAATTTCTTGATCTAAGTTACTGAAATTAGACCTTTGTAAATTGTAGTGAAATCGTTCCATATAGTCTTCCAGGATTTCCTCCTCCTTCTGTGAAATTATGAAAATATCATCCTTCAATTCCCTGGTTCGACGGTAATCCTAATACTTAAAGAGGAAGGCCTCTCTCATGTCATTCCAGGTTCGAATCGTGCCAACACACAGTCTCATGAACCATCTTAATGCTACTCCTTTCATAGTAGCAGGGAATGATTTCAGCTTCTGGGCATCTAAAGTGTAGTCATAACCTCTACACAGCACATCAAATTCAAACAGAAAGGTATCAGGGTCTTCAAAAACCATCCCTTGAAAGGATGGTAGGGATGATAAATGAATTTTAATCATAGGAGCCTCATCCCGTGTTACTACTATTGGGAATTAAAAAGTAACAGAGCCACTTGTCTTGACATTCTCATCCCCCATGGATGATTCTTCCTGATGGGATGAATTGACCTCAGAGTGTGCTGGAGATTGACAATTAAAAGGATCAGGGTGTTCCAGGAACAACTGTTTAACAACACTATCAACATCCAATTGATGATCAATTGGATGTTTTTCCTAGAGTCCCTTATGCTCCCCACTATTCTCTCTGTGTCCTTTAATTCTCAGATCTTGATCAATGATTCTCCACTGCTGTTTTGAATATAGAGTTTTGGTATCATGAGTGGATATGCTATTTCAAGGATGGTGAGGTCCAGACATGGAAGACACTGATGGTCCAGGCTTTGATATGGTAGCTACTTTTTATGATCCTATCTTCCTATTATCTCTGTATGATGTGGATTGTTCCTTTTCTTCCCTTGTGATCAGATCTCCAAAGAATGTCTTTATTCCCAAATATGCACTCTTCTTTTTCTTCTTACGACCCATATTTCCTATAGTCAGTAGAGTGAGGGGATGTTTGTAGATGTTGATGTTGTCCTACCAGCACTCATGGGCCCTATGTGTATCAATTCATCATATAAGTGCTTTAGTTTCTACAGCAGTGAGCCCGCCTAAGTTTGTTAGAGCGATGTGCAAGTTCTTACCTCTCATATTACCGCTCAACTACTGTATAGCTGAAGACACCCTAAAAAAAAACCCAAAATTCAACTCCTAAGTGTCCCGGCAAGACATTGGTGAGCCCTCTCAAGTTCGTTATGTTGAACCCTTAGTTAAACTGAGAGGGGGGGGGGGGGTGAATCAGTTTAACACATTCATGGACTTTTAAAAATTTTTCATTAACACTTGTTTACACCTTCATTTCATGTTCAGCTTAACATGTGAGTAATTTTAGAATGTGAGCAACAAGCATTACTATAATGTAACAGTAGACTTAATATTAGAGCAGCAAGTATTAAGTAGATGATATAAACCAGATCAACACATAAACATTATGCACAGAGACACCAGATATAAGTGGATACCCATAAAGAGAGAAAACCACATCTTATTATTGCTGTTATGTAAAGGTAAGCTCCAACTCCCTCTCACCACTAGTTTTCTGTAAGCACCAACCTACAGGAGGCTCCAACCTCAAATTCTGCAAGCTACAACTTGCAAGGAAGCTTCAACTCCCTCTTTTCATAAAGAAACATTTGCTGATTTACCTTGGATATCAGCTTTGTTCTGTACCTTTGATTTCTTTTACTGTACTCCAATCTTCATATCTGCTTGATTATTTCTTTTTCTTCAATTCTACATTCTCTTCTCTTTTATCAATTTAATCAGAGAAATGTACCATTTCAACTTTACAGTGGGATTTTATCTTCCTCCGGAGACTTGCCAATTACATCACAAACAATATAAAATAGTTAAAAATTTCATTCAATTATAGTATATATTTCGAATAGAACTCCTCTCTTTCTCTTTTTCTTACTCATTCATCCAACCTCACTCTCTTTTTCATTTTCTCTTTTATTCAGTTCTTTGTTCATTGCAGTTATATAACTGTTGTATTTACAACTTCCTTTTAATCAAACATAAAAAAATAACTCTCGGCGTTTTTATAAAAACCCTTTTTAACAACAGGGATATATCAGTACTCACCACCTTTATCATGAACCATCAACAATATAACCTTTGGTTTCGTATTTGCAATCAATGCTTTGACTCATTAATAAAACAAATATCTACTCCCCAATCAAAGGTTTTATAACCTTCTTAATACACCTTGGGTTTTATATTAACGAACAATCAACGCTAATCTCTGATAGATTTGGGCCCCACAGGTCTATAAACCCTTCTGCTCTATTTTCCGATGCACTTAATCGCAACTTGAATACTCCCGATGCGATGAATGGTTTGCTTTGATGCGGAACTTAAGCATGTATAAATCATAGTTTATAAGCCCATCGGGTCCGGAACTCTAATCGCAATTGCAATATGTTGTTAACCTGTTCCGCTATCAATTTTCAGATGCGATTGGGTAAGGGTCCCACTAGCTATCAAATCTCCGGAACTCAAACATATATGAATCGTTTTTTAAACCATATCGGGTTTGGAACTTCAATCACAATCACAACTTCTATTGTCATGTTCCGCTGCCAAGTTTTCTCTGATGCAATTGATATGGGTCCCACAAGGTTAATAAAAGCTCTTATGTCCATTCTATTTATCATAATGATCCATGCCTTGGAATATAAACTTCGACTTTGATTAAACCTGACTTCCAGTGATAATAACCTCGGCCTTTTCATTAGGCGTAATGTATCCACACACACACACACACACATATATATATATACATCCTTCCTAACTCAAATGTTAAGAATTATAAATAAACCTTGGCGTAGCTTAAGTCCCAGCACTAACCTTTATAATGTTTGGGTCCCAACATTTAACATACCTCTGTGTAGCTTCGATCACGATCCAATGGTTATAAGCCCGTCGCGCTGCTTCAGCTGATCTGACAGATATCGCTTGCCTTAAATGCATAAACAATAATGCGCAATGAGAGTGGTTTTCTGAAATCACTTGAGGCCACGTGTCAGATAGTGTATGGAATCACTCCGAAATCTTGAATACCACTTGCCCGACGAAGGCGGTGCGATGAAAATCGGAAACCCGCCTTTACTGTTCACTCCGCTCGTGGTTCCGCTTCTGCTCACAATTCCATTCTGTTTCGTTTTATATAATCTCGGTTCAAACTATGTTATATATAAACCCGTCTTGTTTTTATTATATGCCTCAACACGGCACTTCCGCTTATTATAACGCACATTTCCACTAACACACAGGTTTATTCCCAATCCTCTGTAAACATTTCACTGCTTTGATAACGGCTCTGCTTCTGTTGCTCTGTCTCCTTTCTCTGTCTCTGCCTATGATTTCGCTATTCCTCTGCTGCTCGACCTCAATTCCGTTTTGTTTCATCTCTTCCTCTGTATTTGCTGCCTTCTTTGCCATCAATGACAACATTTCCAATAGTCTCCCCCTTTGCCATTGATGGCAATACACTTTCTCTATTTTCCTTTTAGGATCCTTTCTCCTGTTTCTTGCTCTTCCTCCCCCTTTGACATCAATGGCAAGGGGTTGCTCATCTCTTAGTGTAGATTCTATCCTTTTGATCCTGAGGACCTGTTTCATGCTTCCCTCACTGGCTGATCTCCCCCTGGAATGATATTTTCGTTTCTGTTCTCCCCCTGAAACTGTGCCTTCTCTTCATATCAGAGAGTAGCATCTACAGATACTACCCCTAGTCTATCTCTCAAATATTCAAATGGTTCTCTAGCAAGAGGTTTGGTAAATATATCTGTTGTCTGTTCTTTTGTTGGTACTTACTCTAGTTTTACTATCTTTTGAGCCACTTGTTCTCGGAGAAAATGATACTTGATTGGGATATGTTTAGTTTTTGAGTGAAACATAGGATTTTTAGATATACTTATAGCACTTGTATTATCACATTTGATTGAAATAGGTTCATCAATGCTTACCTTCATGTCTTTGAGGGTTTTCTTCATCCACATGACTTGTGTACAACATGTTGCT
The DNA here is from genome assembly GCA_034641835.2 of Pinus albicaulis. NCBI lineage: Eukaryota > Viridiplantae > Streptophyta > Pinopsida > Pinales > Pinaceae > Pinus > Pinus albicaulis. Next base: position 500,312,062 of record CM076573.1, read on the forward strand.
GCTGCTATGTATTTCGCTTCTGCTGTAGATAGAGAAATAGATGTTTGTTTCTTGCTTAGCCATGCCACCAGACTCTCTCCTAAATAGAATGCACCTCCACTTGTGCTTTTCCTGTCATCAACACAGCTGGCCCAATCTGCATCTATATATGCTGTCAAAATGAATTTTTTTCCTTTTGGATACCATAGCCCATAATGTGCAGTTCCTTGTAGATATCTGAATATTCTTTTAATTTCTAGTAAGTGATTTTGTTTTGGTGCTGCTTGATATCTTGCCACCAGTCCTACAGCCAGCACAATGTCTGATCTAGAAGCTATTAGGTATAATAGACTTCCAACCATGGATCTGTAAAGTTTTTGATCTACATCATTTGTTCCATCATCTGCACAAAGCTTGCATCCAGTAGTCATAGGAGTTGACACAGGTTTGCAATCTTCCATTTTAAATCTTTTCAGCATCTCTTTTAGATATTTTTCTTGTGAGATAAATGTGCCTATGCTCTTTTGTTGAATTTGTAGTCCTAGATAAAAGGTAAGCTCTCCAATCATAGACATTTCAAATTCTGATTTCATCTTTTCATCAAATCCTTTTGTTAACTCATCTTTGCTACTTCCAAACATGATATCATCTACATACACTACTACAATCAAAAGTTCATCTTCATTTGATTTTATGTACAAGTTGTTGTCTACTCCCCCTTTCTTGAACCATTGTTTTTGCAAGTATTTGTCCAGCCTTGAATACCATGCTCGAGGAGCTTGTTTCAACCCATATAATGCTTTCTTTAATCTGCAAACATAGTCTACATTATCTGTTAAGAAGAACCCTTCTGGTTGCTCCATGTAGACTTCTTCTTCTAAATCTCCATTCAGGAAGGCAGACTTCACATCCATTTGGTATACCTTGAAATCATGATAACAAGCAAAAGCTAAAAACAGTTTGATAGCTTCCATTCTAGCTACAGGGGCAAATGTTTCATCATAATCAAGTCCTTCAACCTGTGAATATCCCTTGCACACAAGTCTAGCTTTATTCCTGATTACCTGTCCTTGTTCATTCATCTTATTTTTGAATACCCATTTTGAGCCAATGACATTTTTCTCACTGGGTCTTGGAACTAGTTCCCAACTGTTGTTCTTCTCAATTTGGTCCAATTCTTCATTCATGGAATTCACCCAATGTTTGTCTTTGTTGGCTTATTCAAAATTCTTTGGCTCTATTTGTGACAACATTGCGAGGTATACCTCTTCAGTCTGTTCAGTTAGCTGTCTTCTTGTCTGTTCACCTACACTCTTGTCCCCAATGATTTGATCTTCTGGATGGTTCTTCTGAATGTATCTTGAGGAGATTTTTCATCTTAGATCTGTATCTTCTATTGGCTTGTTTATTTCATCATCATCTTGATTCTCTTCTTCATAAACTTCCGGAGGATTGCTGCAATCTTTACTTCTTAACTTGTCTGATAGTTCTTCATCAAATCTTACATCAATAATTTCTACAATTTTGTGAAGTATTTTGTTGTAGCACCTGTAAACTTTACTCTTAGATGCATATCCTAAGAATATTCCTTCATCTGCTCTTGCATCAAACTTTCCCAAATTTTCATCATTATTTTTTATAAAACACTTACTTCCAAAAACTCTAAAATGCTTGATTGATGTAAGTTTACCAAGCCATAATTCATAAGGAGTCTTGTCACTGTTTGGTCTTAAATGAGATTTTTTTAGGATATGCACAATTGTGTGTACTGCTTCTGCCCAAAAGGTTTGAGGAATGTTACTTTCTTGCATCATGGCTCTAGCAATATGTTGTACAGACCTGTTATGTCTCTCTGCCACTCCGTTTTGCTGAGGTGTTCCTGCAATTGTGAACTATTGCTTTATCCCATGCTCATTGCACATGTCTGCAAAATTATAATCTGTAAATTCACCTCCTCTATCTGATCTGATGAACTTTAGCTTGCATCCTGTTTGTTTTTCTACCAAAGCCTTGAATATTTTGAATTTCTCAAATGCTTCTAATTTGTGCTTGAGAAATGCAACCCATGTCATTCTAGAAAAATCATCTATTATTAGCATGAAATAGGATTCTCCACTTGGTGTTTTAGTTTTCGAAGGCCCACACAGATCCATGTGAACAAGTTGAAGGGGTTTGCTTGTAGATAGCTTCTCTTTGGTTTTAAAGGATGTACGGGTCTGCTTACCTAGCTGACAGGATTTACATATTGTATTTGAAGGATTTTTGATGACTGGCATATCTCTGACTGCATTCTTTTTGCTTAGAATTATGATATGATCAAAGTTTAGGTGTCCCAATCTCCTATGCCATAACCAAGACTCCTCAAATTTTCTAAGATGACATGCTTCATTTTCTTATTTTACTACATAGACATTGCTTTCCGTTCGAACACCTTTGATCAGGGTTTTTCCAGTGGTGCTTGATCTTACTTCACAGTCTTGAGCTCTAAAAAGAACTTCACAGCCTCTATCACACATTTGACTAACACTCAACAGATTTTCTTTCAGCCCATCCACAAATAGTACATCCTGGGCTATTCCTCTACCATTGTCCAGACTGACTGAGCCTCTTCCTTTGATCTTTCCTGCTTTATCATTTCCAAAAGTAACATTTCCAGATTTCTTTTCGTTAAAGGTTATAAACTTGCTTCTATCTCCTGACATATGCTTTGACAAACCGCTGTCCAAATACCACTGGCTTTTTAGATCTTGAGCTATTAGGGCCAAGTCACATTTATCCACTTTCTTTTTCCACTGCAAGCATCCTCTTTCTTGGTACCTTTTCTGAGATGATGAACTATACTCTCTTAGAGGACATTTGGAAGACATATGTCCACTTTTATTGCATACACAACATTTGGATATATCCTTAGCAGAATTATAAGTAGGAATAAACTCTCCATGATTCATAAACCTTCTTGAGGTTTTGAACAACAGTCTTTGTTCATATTTCCTGCATTCTATGATTTTATGGCCAAAATCATTACAATAAAAACAGTATCCATAAAAACAATTTGCATACCTGATAAAAGGTTGTCTTCTCCATCTTCCTGTTTGAGTAAAACTTTTTACTATTTTCATCCTTTGCTGGTTTGTATTTATTCTTCTTGTATGAAAATATGTAGCAATGTGTCCTAATTTGTGACAGGAATAACAAGTAGCATTTTTCATAGAAGGAAAAATTCTCCTTTGATGACTTCCAAATTTGACATATTCAGGAGTATACGAGTTTTTTCCTATTGACAGTTTATTTACTTCATCCTTTGTCATTTGAGCTTCCTCCTAGTTTTTATCTACTTTATTGCAGGACTCTTCTTCCTTTGAAATCTTCTGAGCTGCTTGGATATTCTCATCTTCTTTTACAAAAATAATATTTTTGTTTTCTTTTTCTTTGCCTTTGCTTGATTCTCCTTCATATCCTATCCCAGTATTTATGAGAGGTGACCTTTGTGCATTTAGAATCTGGTCCAATTGTCCAGAGCCTTTCATTAAAGGTGTATTCATTAATAGTTCTCTTTGGGCTTTTTCTAAGTTCTTTCTTAGGCTAACTACTTCTTCTTCCAACTTCTCTTGTTCCTGAGTTTTATCCTTGATCTTCTTAAGTAAAATATCCTCTACCTTCTTGGCTTCTTCAAGCTCTAATTTCAACTGAATGAGAGCTTCTGAATTTTGTTCCTCTCTCACGTATTTGAGAAGAATGTCTTTCTGTTTTTTGCACTTCAGTTTTAGTATGTCAATTTCCTCCAAGGCACTTCTTAGCTCCCCCTCAAGGTCCACTTCACCTTCTTCCTCATCTTCTAAAAAAAATTCTTCCAGCTCTTCTATAGCCATCAAAACAAATTCTGATGTTCCTTCTTCACTTGAGAATTCAGCTGAGTCTTCTTTTGCACTGCTGTCTTACTGAGCATAGAAATATTTTCTATTGAATCTCTTCCCTTTCTGCCAGTTCTTAGATATGGTCTTCTCTGATTCCTGAGCCTGATTCTTTGTTTTCTTATAAGGAAATTTAGAAGCATAGTGTCTAAATCTTCCACAATTGAAACATTTAAATGGAAGTTTACCTTTATACTTACTCGAGCCTTTATCCAACTTCCTGATAAATTTAGCCTCTTCTTCATTAGAACAAGAGCATATATCTTATTTTTCTTCTTTCTTCTTCTCTGCCTTAAAAGATGCCTCCCTTACGTTTAACTTTCTCTGTGGCAATCTCATCTCATAAGCTGTTAGTTTTCCAAGAAGCTAGTTCATGGTTAAGGTTTCCCAATCTGCCGTTTCTTCTATGGCAGAGACCTTGGGATTAAAGCTAGATGGCAAAGATCTTAGGATCTTTTGAACAATTACACATTCTTGCATGTTTTCACCTAGTGCTTTCATATTATTGAAAATTTCTGCAACCCTCAAAAAGAAACTAGCAATATCTTCATCATCATTCATCTTTAAATTTTTAAACTGGGCTCTATAGACTTGAAGTTTAGCTGTCTTCACCTTTTTATCTCCCTCATGAATATTTTCTAGAGTTTCCCACATTTCTTTGGCAGTCTCGCTGTGCATTAATTTTATGAATTCTGCCTCACACAGTCCATTCAATATTGCATTCATTGCCTTTGCATTAGCCACAAAATCTTGTTTGGCTTCTTTCTTTGAGACATTTTCCTTAGAGTCATATCCAAATTCCACAGCAGCCCAAACTTCTATTCCTAAGGACATTATGTATGTTCTCATTCTGATTTTCTAGAAGGCGTAATTTGCACCAGTGAAAAAATGGGCTTTGTTCGTCGAGGATCCTTCTTGACTAGCCATCCCAAGAACCTAGGATCTCCTTTCAGTTGTTAAACTGCCACAAAAAAAAAAAGGAACCTGCTTTGATACCAATTGTTGAACCCTTAGTTAAACTGAGAGGGGGGGGGCACTGAATCAGTTTAACACATTCATGGACTTTAAAAAAAATTTCATTAACACTTGTTTACACCTTCATTTCATGTTCAACTTAACATGTGAGTAATTTTAGAATGTGAGAAACAAGCATTACTATAATGTAACAGTAGACTTAATATGAGAGCAGCAAGTATTAAGAAGATGATATAAACCAGATCAACACATAAAAATTATGCACAGAGACACCAGATATAAGTGGAAACCCATAAAAGGAGAAAACCACATCTTATTATTGTTGTGATGTAAAGGCAAGCTCCAACTCCCTCTCACCACTGGTTTTTTGTAAGCACCAATCTACAGGAGGCTCCAACCTCAAATTCTGCAAGCTACAACTTGCAAGGAAGCTTCAACTCTCTATTTTCATAAAGAAACATTTGCTGATTTACCTTGGATATCAGTGTTGGCAATATGATGCAGAGTGTTGTCCTTGATGGAAACCCACTTGATGAAGATGATGGAAACCTACTTAATGAAGTTGTTCTTGATGCTTGATGAGTTTATTAATGATGTAAATCTGATGTTCTACAAGTAGCTTAGAAGTACCAGAGAAAGAAATATCATTAAGTGCCAGAATAATGTTAAACAAGGTATGTCACAAGGCATACGCGGGTTTGTTGAGGCGAAGTCGCGTATGTATGCGGAAAAGTACGTGCCAAGTTGCGTATGCTTAATTGCACTCTAAATTAATAAAACCAAGGGACTTTACCATGGTATTGACCCATTGTATTGAGCGCTGGATTATCTATTTGATCCCTTCCAGGAATACCATCGGAAGTGGTTTGGTTTTGGCTCATGGTATTGTCAAAGGCTAAATCTATATAAGGAGAAGAAAATCATTGTGCAAGGAGTGTGCATGAGTCTGGGCTTGAACGTTTACTTCACTCTAAAGGATGTCTGAATGGAAAGGGTAATAGTTTGATGATAGATCTGAATCTATGATGCACCTATGAAGAAAATGATGAAGAGGGATCTCTAGATCTGAAATGTATATGTATCTTCTGGATCTGTTTATGGAATGATTAGATTTGTGATCTGGCGAATCTGTGTTGAAGTAAAGAATGAAGATCTGAGCTGTTCTGGAGAGCTGCACTACCCTAAAATGTCTGAAGAGCTATACGCAAGTTCGTCGAGAAGAAAGCGCGTATGGGTTTACAACTTTCACGCATAAGTGTCACTAATAAAAGTTTGCAGCTCCTCTTTTGTACAAAAAGTGGGAAGAATAACTATAAAATTACCATTAGACATTAGAGTAGAGGGTTTTTATGAAGGTGGTATGAAAGAGACCATTTGGGGCAAGGGCAGGAATAAGGATCCATACTGCCTTGGTCCTAAGTTGGCATCCATACCTTGACGGAGATGTTTGTGAAGTGTGCTATTGCATGGATTTGGAAGAGAGTATTTGGGGTAAAGGCAACATCCATATTGCTATTGATTTGACCTGAGTTGTCATCCATAACTTCTTAGAAGAATTCCTTTGTAGCATACTTATTTTTTGGTTTAGTCAGCTACAAACTACTTCCTCCTAGCATTTACATTTGTTCTTCAAATTCATTATCCAGTTTTGGTTGAAATCACAAGTATTTTTTGTTGTTGCTTGTCCCTATATATTTGTTATTATTTTTTAATTATTCAAATTTTTGCTACAGTTAGGGCCTTCTTAGTTTCTGATGTTTGGTCTGCTTTATTTTTTATATTTTAGATCTAGTTTTAGAATTTTTGGATTTCAAATTTCAGCTATAATAGCAGAATTATGGGTTGGCTCACATCATTTGTATTAGAACCTCAATTAATAGTAGATTCATATTAAATTTTTGGATATAGTTCAGATTAGTTACTTATTTTCACCAATCTGTTTATCTTTCAAGGAGTCCTTGTAAGGAATATAGAGCAAAGCACAACTCAGATATATTGTCATTGTTAACACTGGAAAATCATACACCAGAAGACGCCATCAATTAATGTCGAGCCCAAGGGTTTACAAGACAGGAATACATTATGGAATAAAGAAGTATTTAAAATCTCTAAGGTTTTGAGAAAATCAGATTTGAACTAGTCATAAATGCTCAAATGTGTGATTTTTCCTTCGAGAAGAGCGCCTTTTGCGTGCCTTTTTGCCTGATAAGCGCACATTCCTAGAAATGGAAAAAAGTCACTTTTTGGGACCACAACAAGCAAAGGATAGTTACTCCTTTTGTGAAAACCACCTAAGGACAACCACCAGTGCCTCAGGCATTATGTGAGCACACAAAAGAATATTTTAGCACACAATGGAATCACACCTCTCCCTTGGGTCACCATCCATCATGTACCAAGGGAGGGAAGGATGATTTGAAACTCACCTATATAAACCAACCAAGATATGAAAAAATGGTGATCACAAGGTTATGCTGGCCAAAGTTTCCCAAGCAACACCAACATTATGTGTGACCTGGAGCTCGAGCTAAAGAGGACTCGATAGTTGGCCACCCAACATCTTAGTCCACCAGAGCAGAGAGAGAGAGTGAGACTACATCAGAGGCAGAGCTTGGAAGGCAAAATCCTTGCATCGAGACCTAGAGCCATTTCCTAGGTGCCCTTTGGCAAGTGGGTAAAATTTCTTCTCCATTTCAAACGTTTAGTAAGAAGAGGCCATCAAGCCATCGTTTGCATTATTATCATTTGGAACACTCTATATAGCTTCTATATATTTGTGTTTTTAGTTTTAGTTTAATCAGAGCATACTTCAACATATTATTTCCATTAATTTTATTCTTTTGAGCTCCCCCCACTTTTTGCCTATTACCAATAGTTTAGAGAGTATACCACACTCTCTAAGCTCGTGCGATTTCGTACACCCATGCGACTAATCCACAACAAAAATATTGGAGACTCCACTGACATGTTTCAAGTTTATGCGGTTGTGCCATATTTTGTAGGAGACCCTTTGTCTATGCTAGAGTGGAGCTGACAATCCTCTGACCCATCTTTCAGTCGCTAGACTCACTGAGGTGACAGACTGAAGAAGGCAACTCCTAATATTTTTACTTGTAGGATTTTTGCGCGCAATTTTTCCTCACAGAGCCGTATTGCATGCATTTAGGAGTGACCTGTGTGCAAGAAGGCACACCTGTCAAGGGCTTTTGCCCGCAAATTGCAGAGAGATTTTTTCTCCCTATTTTCTGCATTTTTTCTGCTTGTAAGTGTGTTGGGCAGCCCCTAATGTGTTTGCAAACACCTGTGTTGATACCCCACATCTTCTGAGAACTCATTTTTTGCTGCTTTCTGTAGGCATTTAGTTAGTTTTCATTAAGTTGGTTTTTGCAAAAAGTATTCACATAGTTTAAGTAGGGGGCGAATTAACCATTGATTTTTGAAAAATTTATGTTTTTGCACATTCTAGTATGTAGAATTAGCTTAAATAGTCCAAGTAAGTGGCTCATGACCACACATGCATAAGCTAACGTAGAATTTGTTTAGTTTAAATTCAATTTCTGCATCTAGGAAATTGCGGGACTAGGATTGAATCGCCAATTAGAGCAAGTAATCTCTATTATCTTTGCACCATTTGGTGACCCTAGACAAGAATATGAATGCTCTACATTTTTGATTCGCCATCTCCCTATAGTCACTCACATAGACTAACTAAGGAGATTTGAAAGCGGCCCATTATCTGCAAATGCTTTCCATTTGAGCAAGGAGCAATGTTACATAGTTTAACTAGGGGAATTTTTCAAAGGATCACCGATATCCATATGTTCAAATTATGAGATTTTTCACCATACACTCACACACATTCACCCACTAATAAAATAAAGCCACCTAAAAATAACTTAAACCAACTCACTAAATTCTCCCCAGAGGGGCCATAAGAGAATTTATAGATTAAGTTAGGATCAAGGGGGTAGGCATCCAATAAGCTGCCTTGATCACACTTCACATTGAAACATAGAAGTTGTGTATTTAGGGAGATTTAAAATCCACCTATCAGCCCACGGAAAAGAAAACCCCAGCGCGGCAAAGACCCGATTCAAAGGGGGTTAGGCTTAGGCGCAGTGCATGCTGTATCAGTTGGGGCTACTTGACCCAGCTGATACTTGGTACTGTTAGCTGACTACCAAGAAGCCCAAGACTCAAATTATCACGTGGGACGGTGGTTCTTAGTGGCCAAAACTAGGGCATCCTTTACCCTATAGGTGATGGTGCAGGAAAGCGCCAGAACCTCTACCCTTACCTTGGTTGATTCTCTTCGGCTGAATAGGGGCATCACCAGCTCTTACAGGACGTTGTGCCAGCACTCGCAAGAAATCATCTCAAGGCCTAGTTAATTTTGAGTGTGTGAGGACATTGTAGGTCTTCTAGGATTTTGAGTATCACGCGCAAAACAAACAAAACCATTTTTTTTATTTGCTTGATTGATCACATAGATTAAGTTAAAGGAAAATTCATTTCATTTTCTCTTTGTTTTATGTATGTGGCCATAAATTTGTCGTGATCACAGAATCGATCCCCTCAAAATTTTTCCAAAACCTAACCTGGTCGAAATTCAAATGGTTCCAATGGAACCTCATTGGTCCAGGCATCTTTTGGACCTCCCCCTATTACCGGGAGGGGTTCCAGGTCTTTCGCCGTTTAGGTGTCAAAGATAGAACATTTCCACAGTGGTTGGTACCTCCTTTCTTGGAGCAACCTTAGTTGGGAACCCTAGTCGGTCTCCCAACACCACACCGCACACCACTCCCTCCTCGTCCCCTGCGGGGTAGAGGAGTGCATCCCATACGGGAAGCCAGTTGAATTCACAACATGTTATGTCACATACTAACCCTTGTTCTAACCAGAACTTCGTGCCTTCACACATTGCCATGGCATAAATCTCCCAGTCACCTTTCTTAGCAGCGTTGAATCTACTAGATTTAACCAAGCTTACCAATGACCCCATCACACACGACCTCAATTGGCCTCCCATGCCCACAAAGCTCCCTTCAAACATACCAAATTCTGAAAGCAAGCAAGCGGAAGACCAAGGAAATCATATAATGACCTTTCACCTGTGGTGCTCATTGAATAGCATCATTGACGATACCATTCAGTTGAGGCTATTTCAACGCACTCTTACAAGAGTGGCAGCGAAATGGTACATGGAGCAACCTCCTGCTTCACATGGAACCTTTAGCACCCTTGCTGCCGTGTTCCTCACATACTTTCAGTTGCCCATTCACTATGATTCAGGAATGGAGTTACTGACTCATTTTAGACAATCCCTCTCTACCCATATTTCAGAGCATCTCCATGAGTGGAGGTGACGTTGTAGTTTATGCAAAGCACAACTCGACGACTGAGTCCTTTTAGATTTATTCTTGAAAACTCTGACGACAGAGATTTCAAAGGATGTAGCACAACATAACCCCATATCCGAAGAGGACGCAATCAGTAAAGCCTAACAGCTTGAACTGATTTGTAAGCTGTTGATCTATACGCAATCAAGATACATATACAATATCTTTCCCAACACCCCACACCTACAATATTATCAAGAATTGCCAGGTGCGTCTAACTCTGCAGACGGACTTATTGGGTCAATGACCCAAGGGTACCCAGGCAGCAGCAGTCAGAATCCTGGTTACACACATGGGTCTACCTAGAACATGTCTCAACCCGAATTTCAAAGTCATCATATGCAGCAACAAAATTTGACTAATAGGGTGCCAACGTATCACTAGTGATGAATTTATCCTCCGGCTGAGGGGACCCAGTACGCAGGAAGAAAAAATGATGGAATAACTCCCCCCAATAGCCAGGTGTAAACATGGGACAAAAATATGCCCAGTCCCAAGCACATAACCCACCTAAGGAAAAAAATGCACAGGTGAACTTTGTGCAGCCGTCCCAAAATCAACCACACCAGTATGATCAGGATAATTATCCTCCTAATGTGGTTAAAAGAAAGGTAAAAAACAAGCCCAAAGGGAACCCTGGACAGGGGGCAGTAACCAAAAATGCCCACCGCGATCCCAAGCTAGAGGTAACTCCAACCAGAATCAAAACCAGGAGCCAAGCAATGCCCAAAGGCAAGGCAAAAGGCCACCTCTACAAACAAAACATTCTTGTTCAATATGTGGTGAGTACGGGCACTATACTCACCACTGTCCCGAACTCCCTGAGCTGAAAAAGCTTTAGAGTAACCGAGGACAGGGAGGATCTTCCCAGACAACTGCGGTTATGCAAGAACCCTTCCCCCAATAAGGAACGATTAGCACTCAACAACAAAACCCCGATGATTTTGGGAAAAACAGCCATGAAATTTAGATGGATGGGGAAGAAATGTTTTTCCAAACTAGGAATCGCAGCTATGACACCCCACCAGACACCAGTACGTCAGGGGCTAGTATGAGCACGTCGATTGCACCTTTAACCATTCCAAAGATTCCTTTGGAACCCTTACCAAAAATGGTAAAAGGGCCTAATAGGCGAGAAGGTAATTACTCCAAAGCGGCCCACAATTATAGCATCGTAGAAAACTTAGCTCAATCACCTGCTGCTATGTCTGCATTGGAAGTACTATAGTCGTTCCCAAAGCAATGGAAAGCCCTACTTTCTGCATTAGGCACTGTCAACCCGACCGACACGCGCATGATGGCTTTTGACTTAGACAAAGCCACCCCTAGGATTCCCTCCATGGTCACCTTCCAGATACCAGTATTGGTACAGAATATCACTATTCACCGATGTGTCATTGATGAGGGTGCATCCACATGCATCATGTAAGAGAATGTATGGCAGAAGTTAGGAGCCCCCGAACTCAAACCTTCCATCATCACACTCAGAGCATACGACGGCTGTCCCTCGACCCCCGTCGGACTCTTCCAAAATGTACTGGTCTGCTTAGCCAGCAAGACGGTCCACATAGACATCAAAGTCTTGGATGCTCACTTGGATTACAATATACTCCTTGGGCAGAGTTACATGTACGCCATGTATGCCATAGCATCCTCCGTCTTTCACATCATGATGTTCCCCCACGAGGATCAAATCATCACAGTAGACTAGCTGATGCACAGTGAAAAGCGTCCCTCGACCAACACGAATGTAATTCTACCCTATGTAGATACATCCATAGATGGTCTTTCACGGTATCAAGAATATGGCCCTGGCCAATTCAAACCGTCGTCCAGCCCAGGGTCATTCCTAAGAGATCCTCCCATTATCCCTGAGGTATCACCCGATGCCATAGGGGCCTCGGTATGCATGATGTCCACATCAAGTACCGAGGTTAGTCAGGACACGGACTCAAGCAGTAACAACACCGAGGCATCAACTACTATAGCCTCCCTAGTCTACGCCGCCTCCCAAACTCCTTTCCTCTACCCACCTCCTCGATTCACCTCCCAGCAGGTCTTGGCAACATTGGTATTACCCAATATATCATTAGCATTCCCAGTATGGTATCTCGTTCCCCCTCTAGGAACAACAACTACCAATGTTATGGAATTTGGGTTAAAGCCCCCCAGTCCCGAGGAGCCCCAACCTACCCAAGCAATGGTCGAAACTGCCCCTGCAAGGGAAATTCCCACTGCAAAACCGGTGACCACGACCAAGAAAATTGCCAAGAAAGGAAAGAAAGTGATGAACTCCACCATACAAAGGGAGTCATCAGCCTGTGCCATATGTTATGTCATAGGACACCCTACCTACATATGCCCAGAGTTGGACGAATTAAAACCACTCCTCGGCTGCGAGGCAAGCACTATGAAACAAAATTCCCATAAAAAGGAACTTGCCACCAAAAGTACAGGAAAACCATTGTGAACCAATCACGCATGTGATCTTTGTGACACCTATGGGAATTATACCCACCATTTTCCAGAGATACCATGATATAGGGATGCCTTACATGCGATTGAGCGATCCTATCAAGAGGATCCCTCCATCCAGTCTATCAATGACAAGCCTCGTATCATCTTGTACCTGCAGGAAGAGCGACGATCACCCGACCGACCCCCTGCCAAACCACCTCCCCTAGTCGAAAGGTGCATACTTTGTGATGAGCTAGAACATTTCATCATTGACTACCCAGCCTTCAAAATGTTCCAACGATGGTACCCAGTCCATGTGGTATACTATGCTAACATGGATATTCAATATTCATGCCAGATATGCAGAGACAACCACCCTGTACGTTGTTGTCATTACGTACCAAGATTCCGCACGGCTTTAGACTGTATGCGATAGACTATCATTTGCCTCTCCCTAGAATATGGTGCGGACTGGGATTCCATGAACAGTTCGACGACCCAAGAGGATGTGACAAATACATCCACCCCATTGTGGCCACCCGGACAACAGCCAATTAGGGAAATCCGTCCCCCGCCGAACGCCGACGACGCGAAACACCACATATGGTTCATGACGTCATGCGTTGGAACCATGACTCGAGTTGTCTGTTCATCTACCCTAGGTGTCGAGACAACTGCAGCTACAAGAGAAACTACCCCTACGACAGTATAGACCCAATCTGTCTGCATTCTTTTAACAGCGTCTGGTTCCACCACATCCACGATGGAATATTTCTCGTGTTTCTAAAATAGCTCCACCAGGATCACCTCCATTCAGTCTAATCCTACGAAGGAACAATTCCCCTTCGAGACCTTGTTTCATTCGGATGAGGATATTATAGAAACCATGACGGAGCCTGATTACCCATGGGACGAAATGCATCACCGCTCGTTGTTTCTTCCTAGGAAGACAGTCAGTCCTGACAAGACAACCGAACCAGAGATATATGTGATCGAATAAAAAGAATTTTTGCCATCAGGAAAGGGTGACTGGTTTGAAAACCCCATCCCCACGCCTGATGCATTTGAGAAAGGAAATATGTCAAATATTTCACCTACAATCAAGGTGAACATATCTCAAAATCCGTCAAAGGTTGAAGAAATCTCGCTAGGGGTAGCATGTTCTCCATAAGAGGTAACCTCTTATACTAAATTATTACAAGAGTATCAATATATCTTCGTTTGGGACTACTCAGAAATGCTTGGGCTTAGTCCTACGATTGTAGAGCACCATATTGACACCTGGCCGAATGTAACCCCAGTCCGCCAAAAACAACGTCAACTACACCCATCAAAGGAAGAAGCAATAAAAAGAGAAATCGACAAGCTTCACAAAGTTGGGTTTATCTACACCATTGCCTATACATCTTGGGTTTCTAACCCTATTCCCGTCATGAAAAAATAGGGCACCATACGCTTCTGCACCGATTTTAGGGATTTGAACAAAGCTTGCCCTAAAGACAATTATCCCACCCCATTCATTGGCCAAGTTATCGACGCTTGCGTTGGCCACGAGGCTCTATCCTTCATGGATGGGTTCTCCGGATATAATCAAATCTAGATTCTCCATACAGATCGGTACAAAACTACGTTCACCACCCCCTGGGGCACATTCACATACAAGGTAATGCCATTCGGCCTAAAAAATGTCGAAGCCACCTTCCAAAGGGCCATGAATTACATATTTCATGACTTGGCACACCTTATCCTCGCTTACCTGGACGACCTTACAATACACTCCAAGAAACCCTATGACCATCTCGAGGATCTGTGATTGGTATTCCAACGATGTCGTCAATACAACCTGTTCTTGAACCCTCTTAAGTGTGTCTTCTACATCAACGCAGGAAGACTATTAGGTTTTATTGTGTCCCAGCAAGGGATTCGGGTCGACCCTTTAAAAGTTTAGGCCATTAAAGAAGTCCCTCCGCCTCGAACCCTTAGGCAGCTCCAAAGCCTTCAAGGAAAGGCCAATTTTCTGAGACGCTTTATCCCAGATTATTCCACCTCTGCTCAAGGGTTCCTACGCCTCCTCCTCCAGGACATCCCATTTAAATGGGATGATCATGCCCAACAAGCATTCGACACACTGAAAGAAACATTATCTTCAGCACCACTTATCAGTTCCCTGGACTATAACAAGGATTATATCCTGTATCTATCAGCCTCCGACTCCACGTTGGCCGGAGTATTGGTCCAGGAAGGTCTAGATGGGAGGGAGCATGTAATCTATTACGTCAGTAAAACCCTATCAGGCCCCACATTAAGGTATGAGCTCGAAGAAAGAACTACCCTAACATTAATCCATGCGGTACAAAAACTTCGCCACTACATCATCTTAAAAACTACCACGGTCATAGCAGATACTAATCCCATCAAGTACCTACTCACATGCCAACTAATGAACCACAAGTACGCCCGCTAGATAGTCATTCTTCAAGAATACGACTTAAAATTTCACTCTCCCAAAAGAAAAAAGGCACTTTCCCTAGCAGAGTTCATTACCGACCTCCCAGGAGACTCCAATGGATCACCAGTAAACGATTCACTACCCGATGAGCATATGTTCTTTGTAGCAACCAACGACCCTTGGTATGGGGATATTCTCCTATTCCTGTGCACCCAAAAGTTGAAACCTCACCTCACGCGAGAAGACTGTCAGCGCATACACCAAAAATCCCCTCGTTACCTCCTCATGGGAGATGTCTTATATAGAAGAGGCATCGATACAATCTTGCGGCACTCACAATCAAGCAGAGCGAGCCCTGAATGATTTCCACGCAGGTGCATGCGGCGGCCATTTATCCGAAATGGTTACCACCCAAAAATTCCTACGAGTAGGATATTTTTGGCCATCCCTATCTCACGACTGTATCACGGAAGTCAAAAGATGCGAGCAGTGCCAGCTCTTTTCCCGCAAGACAAGAGCACCACCTATCCCTCTGCATCTTGTCATAGTAGCTGGCCCCTTTTGTAAGTGGGGAATTGACTTCATGAATTGTAACCCAGCCTCATGAGGCAACCATAAATACATCATCGTGGTTATCGACTATTTCACCAAGTGGGCCAAGGCCATGCCCACATACGACAACACAACAAAAACCGTTGCTTGATTTCTGTTCAACCACGTGATAGCCCAGTTTGGCGTCCCCATAGAGTTAGTTTCCGACCATGGAAAGCACTTCGAAAATGAAGTCTTCAAGGAGCTTTCTCATCATCTCGGATTTACCCATGAATTCACTTCACCATATTACCCCCAGTCCAATGGACAGGTAGAAGCCATTAAAAAAGTACTCAAAACTATGTTACAATGCATGGTGAATAACCACAAAACCAACTGGAATCACATGCTCTTCTCTGCCCTATGGGCATACCGCACGGCGGTTAAGACTTCCACTGGTTTTAATCCCTTCCACTTATTATATGGGATCGAAGCCGTGATCCCCATAGAACGCGAGATCCCAAACTTGCATACTGCCATCAAACTTCTTGATGACACCCAGCCTCTAGAACAATGCCTAGTACAACTAGAGCTAGTTGACAAAAGCAGGCGACAATCGCTGCAACACAATGAGGCCCATAAGAAAAGGGTAAAAGAATCATTCGACCGCCACATCACCCCTTGCTCATTTACCGAGGGAGATTTAGCCCTTCGCTATGATGTGGAAAAAGAGGCGTTAGGGCCAGGAAAGTTCGAAAACTTGTGGAAAGAGCCCAGTATTATCAAACATTGTCTCCGGAAAAGGGCATACATCTTGACGGAACCGGACGGGACCTACCTGACTAACGTCATCAACAAACTTTACCTCAAGAAGTTCTACCCATAAGGGCCCCAATAGCCCTTATCCCCTAGAGTTAGAGTACACAAAAATCCCAATACCAAAATATTTTTGACCCAAAGACCGAAACACGCTCAAACTTCCACCATGGATCACCAACTTGAACCCTATTTCGGATTTGCTGATGGAGCATCGCGATGGTCTCAAAACTTAGCTGCAGCCTTTTGGGTCATCTACCACCCTGACCAATCACTGCTGTGATCAAACGGCGTGTGCATCAGATCAGCAACCAACAATCAGGCACAGTATGATGTCGTTATCGGACTTATGTGCAAGGCCCTCCATCAAGGAATCTGCCATATACATGTCTACCTTGTAGAAATTAGCTGAATAAATCACTTATTCAATGGAGATTAACCCAATTACACATCAATTTCGAATTGCATGCATAACACATAATCTCATCTACAATTAATTGTCACATGCGGAAATAATAGAAGCAATCTCACATCAAATCAATCACACATTAACTTGGTATGTATGGGGAAAGCCTATAGCTGAAAACCCCGCAGCTATTGTGTATATTATAATGGAGAAATCATGTAACAAAACAAGTACAATACTCCTCACAAGTACTCAGTACTTTCTCATAAAGTCACACACAATCTAGCTTAGTTTTGAACAGGTTACTGGTTCAAAACTCCCCGCCAATTGCCTTGCCTCTATTGCGCAATCATGGCTTGGTTATGTAGAGATCCAAGGTTCGAATCTCCTTGGCTTGACTGCGCAATTGTCATGGACAATTCCTCCAAGTGTGGTGCAAATCTCATGCACAACTGATCCTCCAACTGATAGCTATGCTCACCCTTTCATCTACCTCTTTCACTGGTCTCCACTGAACTGATCATGCACTGTAGTGAACTGATGTGTTCTTGAGTTGACTAATGAGTTACTAATTATGAATTAAATAATATTTAATTCACTCCACTCATAACTAATTGATTAGCGAGTTAAACTAATCTCAACTAGTTCAACTAAGATAAACAGAACACAACTCCACTACCTGTCCCATTAACTCCTCCAAAACTTCTGTCACTGAAGTCCAACTGAAGTCAACCATGCAAGATGCCATCAAACCCTAGGAACCACGTGATTCCTCTGTCAATTGCATGAGCCACCTCCATGACTCGAACTGAAGTGCTCCAAGAGAGTAAACTGTTGTTTATAGTCAAAATATTATTAAGGGTAAATAATATTTGACTTCCATATTTTTAGGAGACACGGTCTAAAAATAGCCTGGGTCCTAAAAATAAGGGTCTCATCTATTTTTACCGACATGTCGCATACTTCAAGAATCTCCAACTGGAATTCCCAAATTATGCTCAGTATGTCTAAAAATAGACATAGTCTAAAAATAGACATAGTCTAAAAACGAACTTTAACGCATGAAAATTTTTTCACCACGCTTAGTGAAAGGCGACACCAGTGCATTCACTAGCTCCATCATCTTAACGCATTATCAACACTCCCTCTCGGCAAGATATGGATTGTCTGCAACCTATCCACCCTTGTGGTTGGAATTCAAACTTGCTCACAGTGGCGCCTTCGTCGGAGATGTCGGCATCACGATCCTCGTGGGAACATATGAAAGCATCATGATTCACTGGCGAAACACAATCTGCGAAGTATGATGGTGCACAGTGTCGATGTGTTTGGATCTATCATGAAATAATGGATTAGCCAAGGCCGATGCAGCTACGATTATCACGATGGATCACTGTGGGATGTGGGCTCAAATACAACGACTGCCTTATCTTATCTTCCTCGTCCAAATAGCCTCGCATACGTGTGCTTGTTGCCATGTGCTCGAAGCCTGCTGTTGGGCCCGAGTGCCACGGATCTGCGCCTGCTGTACCGAGAAGCTGTTGTCGACCCAATGCTAAAAACTCCTCCAGAGGTTGTTTTGGATATAGGTCCGTTGGACTCCACCTACCCTGACATTACTCTATGGTTGAAGCTTCCTCCCAGCTCTGTCTGTTACCATGAACCATATCTGGGTGTGCCTATGATGTGTGATACATGTGCACCTTCCAAAAGAGCTTGGTAGGCTTAACCATAGCTTGCGAAAGGGCACAGTTGGCCCACGCAGCATATGTCGGTGGTGTTGACCCGAGATACATAAGCGACCCCACCAGCGCCGATGAACGTTGACATCCCTGCCTCTGCTGAGAGCGCATCCTCCTTCCACGACCACCGGGGAAGAGAGTGGGGACGAGCTTGCGGCCTTGTGGCAAACCTCTCCCGAGTCTCCCGACAATAGTCTGAGAAACAAACGATTATCACTATGCATTTCCATCTCTAATCCCGAAATAATCTAAGATCGGGTCCTTCATCTCAAACTCTCGTGCGAGATCCTCCTTGCATGAAAGTATCAACTGCTCATCGCCAGTCAAAATCAGATCATCTACATACAGTACGATGATCAACAGCTTCCCCTCCACCACAATCTGGTACAAGTTAGGATCCGCCTCACTCTTGGAGAATCCAAGCCCGGTGAAGTAGCTGTCTATCCGAGTGTACCAAGCACGAGGTGCTTTCTTCAGCCCGTACAGTGCTCTCTTGAGTCGGCACACATGCGACTCACTGCTGAAGATCTCAAAACCTTCAGGCTGCTCTATGTACACCTCCTCCTCAATAACTCCCTTGAGGAACGCAGTCTTCACATCCATCTGATGAATGTGCCACCCCATCTGCGCTGAGAGAGCAAGGATCGTCCGTATGGAAGAGTACCTTGCGACAGGTGCAAAGGTCTCCTCATAATCGATCCCCTCGATCTGTGAGAAGACACGGGCGACAAATCTCGCCTTGTACTTCTCCACATTCCCGTCAGCCGCCTGCTTCACTTTGTAGATCCATCGCGAACCCACCACTGATTTCCCCACCGGTCTTGGGACAATCTCCCATGCACTGTTCCTGACGATCGAATCATATTCTTCGATCATGGCATCAACCCATGCGGGTTCCTCCACAGCTTCCTCAAAAGAGGATGGCTCCGTCACAACACATTGACTCACAAGAGCCATGTATCCAGTGTACCGATCTGGTGACTGTCTCTGTCTGCGCTGTGCTGTAGGTGGTCCTACAACCTTCTCTGCATCCCGAGCCAGTCGCTCAGCTTCTGTAGTGCACATGCGCCCTCTAATAGTTGGCGCTGCTTGGGTGGTTTCTTCCACCTCCTGAACCTCCTCTTGTGGCTGATCCACATCCGGAAGCTCCTCCTTAGGAACTAACAGCTCCTCATCGGCATGCAAGTGTGGCTCCCTCTCAAGCGAACACTGCATGGCTTTCTCCTCCTGAAATTTTATATCCCGTCGCACAACAGTCTTGCGACTGTCTGGCACATACACCCGATGGTTATGAGGTGTATCAGTGTACCCCACAAATATTCCAACCTCAGCAGTTGGATCCAACTTCCTTCTCGCATCCTTCGTCACATGCATGTAGACAGGAGAACCGAAAATCCGCAAATGGGAAATATCAGGCCTCTTGCAAAAATAAGCCTCCTCTGGTGTACTCATGCCAAGAACCTTGTGAGGACAACGGTTCTGCACATACACTGCTGTATTGCATGCCTCAGCCCACAAGTGAAGGGGTAGGCCCTGATCATGCAACATCGCCGGTGCAGCACCCACGATCGTTCTGTTCTTCCGCTCAGCCACCCCGTTCTGCTGTGGGTTATGGGGTGCGATGAGCTCTCTCCGAATCCCTTCTGCGCTGCAGAACTCCTTGAATTCAGCCGAGATGAATTCACCACCGTTATCACTCCTTAGAGCGATCACCTTCTTCCCCGACTCCTTCTCGACCAGTGCTTTAAACTCACAGAACTTCGCGAATGTATCGCTCTTCTTCTGCATGAAGAAGATCCAGCACTTTCGAGAGAAATCATCAACAAAGATCACATAATGCTTGTGCTTTGCTGTCGAAGCAACTGAGAAAGGACCACACACGTCTGTGTGAACTCTCTCAAGGATCGTCGTGGCGCGACTATCCTTCTCGTGAAAGGGTGCTTTCACATACTTCCCTAAAGTACACCCCTTGCACTGATCTGACTGCGCAAGAGTGCCCTTAGGAAATCCCGGTAGAAATACCGCTGAGAATCTTCAAGCTCCATGGTGAAAGATAGCCCCCGTCTCCCCTGTTCTGCATAGTTCGCCCTCATCATCCCGGCTCACCACTTCTCCTTGTACGTACCATAGGCGCGGGTCATCTGCTGATAAAGGTTGTGAGTTCGAACCGCTATCTTCCGGGTCTCTCCAGTAGTCTTACTGCGCAGGAAAGCTTTTCCTTCGCTGAAGACCACATCATAACCCTTATCCTCCAACATCGCTACTGAAATTAGGTTCTTCTTCAATCCAGGTACATGCATGACATCCTTTAAGACAAAGGGTTTACCAGACTCCCTCTGAAAGGATACGGTACCGATACCAGTCGCACTGTATCTACCGTCATCGCCCATCTCGATGTGCATACCCAAATCCTTGTCCTCCGGATCTGAGAACAACTCCCGATCTCCCGTCATATGAAATGACGCACCGCTGTCCAAGAACCACACCGATCCCATCACACTTGAAACCAAGCATGCGATCAGTGAAAAGTCAAGCTCGAATTGTGAAGCCAAAGCTTCTCCATCTGCAGATCTTCCCGCTTGCTTGTTCTTCTTCTTCTTTGGACAATTGGTAGCATAATGTCCGTGATCATGGCGGTGAAAACACTTCACTTTCGCCATATCCTGATTCTTGCCATTTGCACCGGAATGAGAAGTTTTCTTACCCTTCCCTTTCTTTGCTTTGGCAACCAAAGCGCAATTTTCTTCATCAGCTCCCTTTGATGAAGATCCATCTCGAGTAGTCCTCCTTATCTCCTCCTGCATGAGATCCGCCCAAAGGCGCTCCCATCCCGGCAGCTTCTCCCGACCATTGACACTATCTTGATATGAGTGCCAAGGCTTCGGAAGACCAAGGAGAGCCAGGTCGACCATGTCCTCGTCTTCGACAGTCACCCCCACACTTCCCAGTTCATCTCTGCATTGAGTTAACTTCGTGAGGTATTTAGCGATACTGTCGCCCTTCTCCATCTTGATGTTCCTGAGCTTGTCTTTGAGCGCCAGCTTCCTTTGGTCACTCTTACTCTGGAATAGATCCGTCAAAGCTTTCCACATTAAATATGGAGTAGCCTTACCATGCAGGCTGGATACAATATGATCCTTGACGCCCTCCAATAGGATCCTTCGACATTTCGCGATCTTCTTTTGCCATGCATCGACCAAAGCTGCATCAGTGGGCTTTGGGACATCTGCATCCACGAACTCCTTCAGACCATTATCTTCTAACACTACTTCCATGCGATCCTTCCATGTATAATTGAGCGCCAAGGGCATGTTCGGGTCGCAAGCAGAATTGAAAAGACATTTTCAACAACACAGCTTAAACATACAAAACTGTTTGCCAAATTCGAATTCAGCTCAGCTCTATCGCTTGGAGTCTGGCAAACCAAATTGTTTCCAAATCGAAGAGATTGTTTGCTAAAGGGGCTTTTACCGGACCCAGCACTGCTTTAGAAAGAAAGATGAATCCGGAGGCTTCCTGGCCCGTATGCAGACTCTGTCCGAGGAAATAAGTTTGCAATCACCGTAATAGATCTCGACAATTAATCTCGCTCTGATACCATGTAGAAATTAGTTGAATAAATCACTTATTCAATGAAGATTAACCCGATCATACATCAATTTCGAATTGCATGCATAACACATAACCTTCTTCTACAATTAATTGTCACATACGGAAATAATAGAAGCAATCTCACATCAAATCAATCACACATTAACTCAGTATGTATGGGGAAAGCCTATAGCTGAAAACCCCACAGCTATTGTGTATATTATAATGGAGAAATCATGTAACCAAACAAGTACAATACTCCGGTACCTAGGTACTTTCATAAAAGTCACAGTCTAACTGGGTTTTTGAACAAGTCAACGGTTCCAAATCTCACTATGGAATGCCTTGCTTCTATTGCCTGATGCCAGCTGGTATGAAGATATCCAAGGTTCGAATCCCCTTGGCTTGACTGCGCAATTGTCATGGACAATTCCTCCAAGTGTAATGCAAATCCCATGCAAAACTGATCCTCCAACTAATAGCTTTACTCACCCTTTCATCTACCTCTTCCACTGGTCTCCACTGAACTGATCATGCACTGTAGTGAACTGAAGTGTTCTTGAGTTGACTAATAAGTTAATATTTAGTAAATTAAATATTATTTAATTTACTCCACTCATATCTAGTTGATTAGTTAGTTAACTAATCCCAACTCGTTCAACTAAAATAAACGAACACAACTACACTGTACGTACGATTAATATCCCAAAACTTCACCTTGTACGAAGTCCACCGTACGAAGTCAGCATGCGCAAAGATGCTGCATCAAACCCTGGGAACCGTGATTCCTTTGTCGATTGCATGAGCACCTCCATGACTCAAACTGAAGTGCTCCAAGAGAGTAAACTGTTGTTTATAGTCAAAATATTATTAAGGGTAAATAATATTTGACTTCCATATTTTTAGGAGATACAGTCTAAAAATAGCCTGGGTCCTAAAAATAAGGGTCTCATCTATTTTTACCAACATGTCGCATCCTTCAAGAATCTCCAACTGGAATTCCCAAATTATGCTCCGTATGTCTAAAAATAGACTTTGCGCCAGAATTTGCCTGCGGGCCCACTTAGTGAAGGCGACTTCATTTCACTAAGCTCCATCATCTTGCTGCATTCTCAACATACCTAGATTCCCAGTTAGTGGTGTCACAGTTAAACCTGTTTAGAAAATATTTGCGTGCCAAAAGATTAATCAGACAATTTGATTACATTACATTCTCACATATATCAAGGAATCAAAACCAAGCAGCTAATCGCATAGCTAACAATATTATGGACTGGAATGCATCACGAATAAACCACCATACATGAAAAACAAAAAACATAGATATCCATCAGCATAACCCAAAATCAATAAACCAAAATAGATAGTACACCATGAAGAGCCACAAAAATATCTCTCATGTATATATAAAAAAAATGTGTATCTAAGTACAAAAATAGTATCACTGGCCCATTGGCTAGTGCAAATATACAAGGGTCATCAAAAATAATGGAAGCATCCTCATAATGGGTGCTTTCCTAAAGCTACTCTAGGGGGGTGCCCCCTCAAGGGGAGCACCTGGGCCCACCACTGCTCCTGGTGCCAACACCGGAGTTGCTGTCGCCACTGTGACAGCTACCCGTCGTAGAGTGGGCTGGTACTCCCTCTCACGGGCCATCATTGTCTCTAGCCAAACCTCCTCAAGATCATCCATAAAACCTCGGGTAGGCACCCCATGGGTCAAACGATCCACTTGACCCCGGAAGTCCTCTAGAGCGGCCACTTGAGCTATAAGTACTACAATGCATGCCTCAGCCGCATCCACACGAGCTCTCTCGGCTACTACCTCAGCTACAACTGAGCTACTGCCCTCACCATAAGGGCCAGCACCATCCTCGCCAGGTCCACTGGCACCACCCGGTCCACCTACATCACCTCCTCCTTGGCCACCCTACAGTCGTGGCAGAGGATCATGACTCACCAGTCGGGCCACTCGGTGTCCCACCTCACCAACATTTGCAGGAGTAACCAAAAGAATGTTAGTGTCAATAAAAAACACCCAAGTACATAAAAACTCAGCCAAATGAAAAAATATAGCACATACTTGCGGGACCCCAAACATAACCGAAAGGGAGATCGATATCTGGATAACCCTGAAAGTCCATCCCCATGTATGGATATGGAAAAAACATCTACGGATTGGCCTTGAACTAGGCCTCTGTCATGTCATTCCAATAACAACCCACCATACCACCACCACCACGTGGCATCATTGGAGCCCACATCCTCATGTGTGGCTCCCTTGGCCCCCTAATAGGCACAACCACAATGGGCCTCATCAGCATGACCCTCTCGTACATAATACTGCACAAGATGGTAGCATATGCAAATGATTTGGATCCACGTTGGACCCTGTTCATTTGCGACACCATACCATCAAAATAGAAATGAGCAAAATCGAAAAAATGCTCGTTCCTCAAGTGGTGTAAAACTTCCACCTGTGGGCTCGATGCCTAATGTGGAGCAAGCGACCCTGCCAGTCGCACAATAATGGCCAGAGCACACTAGTCGGCCACATCTGTCACTGATGCAATATTGATGCACCCCTCAGTAATTGTTATAGCATCATTTTTCACCCTCAGGTGATTCATGATTGTCTTTATGGCTTTGGGCACCCATTCTTACAGACTTGAACAAATTCACTAAAAAACAGTGTTAAAATTCCCATACGCGGGTATGCCCAGACTTTTCCGTGTGTATATGCGAGTCCACATGTACTTTTCCGCGTATGCCATTAAAACCATTAAAAAAATATATAAATTCCCTATTTTCAGACTGGGTTGATGGTTACTCCAGTAGTTCAACCACCCCAGTATGTGGCCAACTGTTTCCAACTGACTGAAACTACTTTGAGAGAGTATAAAAGCCCCTCATGTGCATGGCCTAAGGGAGAGAGAAATTTTATAGAAATTATACTCTGTTGGAATCCCAGTTCAAGTCTGATTCCCCGTGCCTCCTGCACTTTCCCAGATTTATACAGGAAACCCTTGTTTCCTGGAGATGTTCATCCATTTATATGCCATCTCGAGTGCACAAGTCTTGAAAGTTTCTTAGCGAGGCAAGGGCGGGACGAATCTGGACGACGGTCTGCTCGAAGATCGTGGAAGGATTCAGGTGATCTCTCCACTCTTTACTTCTGTACATGCTATTCATAATAATGAAGAACCGTCTTGTTCCTGAACTTCTGTGTTAGTATCTATTTTTATATGTGGAAAGATTGATTATTAAACAGTTATTATCGTTTATATCATCTTTTACATGGATTACACTAACGTTTAGGAGAAATATATGATGTACAACTAGGTTTTCATGCACGTTCTTTCTTGTTTTCTAGGTTGAAGGAGGAAGAAAGGTTGCTGGGGGTTTGGACCCCGTGGGATCTACATCGAACGTAGGACTACGGGTGAGTTCTGCTATCGTTGTTATCTAGTTTTTTGCATTCAAGTATGGTTGTGTGTGAGTCCTTCTGAATGGCATGCCCTGCTCTGTGGAGGTTTTGACCCAACAAACCTCTAGGGTGATTTTCCCCGAAACAGAACTGGCGACTCCACTGGGGAACGCATTCTTGTGATTCCCCTGTTGGGTGGTTTCAGCTGTTTGATAGGTTTCCAACAGTTTTAACTTTTATTTCCAGTCCAGTTAACTCTTTCTCAGTCAGACTGAAGCCCTGGTTCCTTATCCAGGATTGATCTTTTTTGTTTTTCATTATTTACCTTTATATACGCGAGTTTGTCTGTACACAGTCGCGTATACATGCATTTTTTGTTAAAGGGGGTCGCGTATACGTGGGTTTCCTTTAGCACAGTCACGTATGCATGCTTGTTTCCAAACTGTCAAATAGCGTATACCTGGGTAGATTTTGAAATTTTGGATTTCTTGGCTTTTTAGTCCTGTCTGTCTGTGGAGACCTGTTCCTGCAGTGTCTTTGTATCCTCTGGATTGTGTAGAAAGTGGTCTTTGGTCTTTTCTCTCTCTTGTTTGGTTGAAAACTAGCTTATTCAGAGAATCTTGTTTCTTGTGCTGGCATTTCTGGTTCGAGTACCAAGATCTCTTCCTGGGGATTCTTGGCTGTTCTGCTTTATCAGAACAGAGAGCTCTTGCTCATTTACTCTTTCCTACCTTTGTGTCTCGCTTTGCACTTCGATTTTTGCTCATTTTTTGGTTGGTTTTCTTGAGTTCAGTCGACTAGGTCTTGTTGCAATTTTTGAAGAGTCTTTCTTGGTTCTTTGAAGTTTTTTTTTGCTGCAAGGTTGTACTATTCTTCTAGGCTGAGTGACTGAGTTTTCTTGTCTTCTTGTGCTCATATAAATCTTGCTACTAGCTAGCCCTATAAGATTTGGAGCGTTTTTGAAGTTTTTGCTTGAAGATCAATGTTGTTTGGCTTGGGATTTGATAGTTTTTCTTGGTCTTTTCGAACTCTTCTTTTATAAAACTCAAAAGCTCAAAAAAACAATTTGCTTTGTTGTTTGCTTTTGTTTTTGCATTTTTGTTTTCGTTTCGTTACATCTTTTGAAGCTTTGTTGAGGTTTCTTGCCTTTGGATTTTGACTTGATTTTGGAAAGGAATTGTCATTGGTTTCTTCCTCTTGTTTCAAGCGTTTTTGGTGTCTTTATATTAAGAGTTCTTGATTTTGGGAACTAGCTTTCTGGACAACCAAAAAGAGATAAAACTGAAGGATCTTTGGGAAATTTCTCTCTGCTTTAGGAGATTTTGCATCTTAGAATTTGCATGCTTTTAGTGATTTGCATCAGGTGCACTTAAGCATTTAGTCATTTTCATAGTTTTTGCGAGTGTGAGTTTGTTATCTGAAAAGAAAAATAATTTTTTTTAATCTCGTAGAACCTGTGTAGAAGTTGCTTTTCATCGAAAGACAATTATTGCATTTGCATGTAGTTTGGTTTTTATTAATTTCTTTTCTGCGTCAAAACACCACGAGTTTCATTTTCGTATCCCTCTGACTTAACATAACAGCCGATTAAAATAAGCGATATAATTTAAAATCAACTAGCAAGTTTTCTAAGTGTCATACACCAACTAGCTAGGTTGTAGGGCCTTGGATTAGGTGAGTGGAGAGTTAACTCTCCAAGGCCGCTCAAACAAAACATAGAAGTTGATTAATTGAGTGAAATCCAACTCCGTTAGGTGGACCGGGAAAGCTCTTCTCCAGAGAGTCAAGCGCGAGGGGAAGTAAATGCTGAGAAGAGAGATACCCCCTCTCTGATTTGTTGAATCTAACCTCAAGACCGTTCCGCCCGGCTTCTGACACGGATTGGTGCCCATAGCTGCCACTCCTAGGTTCCACATAGGTGACTGCGGGGGGGGAATACCCGTGGTACCTGAGGCAGACGTCGCATCACTTTCAGCAGTACTTCTGGGGGGTGCCCTTGCGAAGCTTTGGTACTTGTGCCAGCAAAGGCTGTCGTTAGGAGGTCAGGGTAAATATTTATATTACCTTCGCTAGTAGGCCTGGGCCGTAATTATCCCAGACTACTTTCGGGAGGTCCTATATTTCGCTTTCTTTTATTTTGGTGTCTGGTCCTAATCACCCAGAGCGGAAATACCTGAAGTTTGTTTGCTTGATTGTATCTCAGGGATTATTTTTTTTAGTGAGTGCTCTTTGCTCCTAGCTTGCCTAGCTTTATACTTTTTGAGTCTAATTAAAATCTGTTAAAGTGGCTAATCAAGCGCCTCGTCGATCGAGGAGAATCCGGGGGTTATCTCTCAAGAGTCCAGAGCCTTCTTCAAGAAGGCGTAGGAGTGATTTAGCAGGTGGTTACCACCCTGTGGCGTCTGATGCGGTGGAGAGAGATCCTCCACAAGGGTCTGAAGGTTTCATAGCTGATTCTGGTGTTGGTTCTGAGAGGAGCGCTCCGCTCACCTCGCGAGTATTATTTCCGCAGGAAGAAGAAGTACAGGTAGAGGAAGTGTCTGAACCCTCAGAGTCACTTCCATCTCCTCTTCCTCCTGATTATCCGTTCGTTGTTGAATACATCGAACCCGAGTCAGAGAGACCGGAAGATCCTTCTTATTATACATAACTTTCGATGGCCACGACTGGGAACGCGGCTTCTGTTGTGAGTGCTGCAGGCATTCAGACTCCTGCTTCTGTTGAAGGAGGGGGCACTATTGCTATATCTTCGATTGCCTCTATTGCTACTGTGTTTGGCTCTGGTTTCACCCAAGCACATGCTTCTCAATCTGGTCCCTTTTGTTTTGGAATGCCCACTAGTGGGATTCCTTCATTTTCCTTTTCCGCTGCTCCAGCTGGATCTACACCCATGTCTTCCATGGCTAGTGGATCAACTTTTTTTCAAGGGTTCCCCTTCGGAACTGGGCATATTCCTAGTTCGAATCCTTCTTTAGGGTCCTTTCCATTTACTTCTCAGACTCAGAGTTTCAACCCTTGTTCTGTAGGTTAGAATTCGACTACTTTTAACACTGGCAGCCTTGTTCTGTGTTCCACTACGGCCAGATCCTACGAATCAATTTACGTTGGTCACCAAGGGAATGCTTCTTTCCCTTCATCGAGTGCTTATCAGACTTTTTCCCCTCTGTCTAATGCCTGGAACCCCTATCAGGGGCTTTCCTCTTCATTTAATACTTCAGGTGGGGGAACTGGTTTGGTCTTTGGTAACTCTGCATGGGGAGGAGGTTCTTCTCCTTTTTCTACGAGTTCTTTCTGGCAACCTGGTGCCTCATCAAATCTAGGGTATTCTTTTCATAATGTTGGGAATTCATCCTATCAAGGATGGAATCCTCAGGCTCCGCCTCGTTTACCTTTTCTGGCAACGTTAAACTTGCCAGATCTGTCGAAATTGACGAATGATCCGATTCGGTACAATCCGGGGTGGCCTCCGGTCCCGACCAAACTACCTTCAGACATTCCAAAGTTTGAAGGGAAGAATGGAGAGGATCTGGCTGACCACATCACCACTTTCCATTTATGGTGTTCTTCTAACTCCCTGATCGATGATTCGATTAGGTTGAGATTTTTTCAACGCACCCTAACTGGAAACGCTGCCAAATGGTATATTGAGCTAACTGGGGGAAGTTTTGCTACATTTGGAGAACTGGCTGTAACATTTCTAAACCATTTCCAGTTGCCTGTCCGATATGACGCTGGGACTGAAATCCTAGCTAATTTTAAGCAGGATGACGCAACCCACATTTCTGACCATATTCAGGAATGGAGGAGAAGGAAGAGGCTTATTAAAGCTCATCTTCCAGGAGAATTCCTTTTGGAATGGTTTTTGAAATCTCTACAGTCAGACATTTCTAAAGATGTATCCCTCTCTGGGGTATTTTCTGAGGAGCAGGCCATTTTTAGGGCCCAGCAGCTGGAATTTATCTATTCTTAGTCTGGGGTCCTCCATAAGTATTTTCCCAATGCTCCTTGCTCCAAATTAGATTTATCCAAAACTAAGCCTGGTCCTCATGGTGATGGGCTTATCGGGTCGATCAATAGTGGTGCAGCTAGCCTGCTTACTCAACTGCATCAGTTGTCTTTGCAATCTGCTCCTTCTGGTCAGGTTGTGCCTGCTGAGTCATCGCCTTCCCAATCTTTTTCGATAAATGCTGTCCAAGCTTCTGATCCCAAAGGAAATCCACAATCCGAAGGGAAGAAGAAGGGACGAAATAATAAGAAAAAAGGCAAGAATGGGAAGGGTAATGCGAATAAAACCAACGAGCATGTTTGTGAGGGTCCAAAGGAAAAAAAGAAAGTGAAGTTTCCATGCAAGTTATGTAATGGAGACCACCTTACACACCTTTCCCTAAAATTCAGGATACGCAGCGCTTGTTAGCTCAGCAGGGTTCTTCTAGTTCCTAGGATGTGTTGAAAAACCCTTTTCCCCAAGGGCAACAACTAGTTGTTGGCGCGAATAAAAATCCTGGGGCTTCCTCTGGGGGCACCCAGGAAGGGGAAAATCCATCGAACATATTCATGATGAGTGCTCACGTGGATGTCGCTACGAGATCCCGTGATTATGGTAGAGAAGAGTCTTCGAAAGCTAAGGATACTCCTGATGCTACTGAGCCACTTCACATTACAAGGCCTACTGTTGATTCTATGCCTCGGATGCCCAAAGCATCTACTAAGCATTCGACGATTAATCCAAATGCTAGGGCTGCCCAGAACTACTCTATTGTGGAAGATCTGGCGCAGAGTCCTTGTGCTATGTCGGCTTTAGAGGTGCTCCAGTCTTGTCCGGCTTAGCGCAGTGCTTTGCTCACTGCCATTGGGGCTATTGATCTGAAAAATTCTCTTCTGATTACTTTTGATATGTCTAATTTTAAGAAGAGACTCCCCCATCATATGGCTTTTCATATTAAATCATCGTACCGGAAGTGCAACATCTTTCGGACGGTTGTTGATGAGGGTGCTTCCACATGTGTGATGTCTCTCACATGTTGGAAGACGATTGGATCTCCCAAAGCTGTTCCATCTACCACTCTTCTGACTGCGTTTGATGGTCATTCTCATAGACCGCATGGTATTGTCCCAGCTTTTCCTATCTGTGTTGGGGACAAAACTGTCAATATAGAGGTTGAGGTAGTGGATGCAAGCTTGGACTACAACCTTCTATTGGGGAGAAACTGGATTTATGAGATGGATGCCATTGCATCCTCATTATTTCAGATTATTTGTTTCCCTCACGAAGGGAGGATTATTACAGTGGACCAACTGGACTATCCTCCTATAGACCCGAATGCGTCTGCTGACTCATCTGTTCCTAAGTTGGATAATACTAAGGCGCCTGTTGAGAATTTAGGGGTTGGAATGTATTCTTCCTTGATGGGTAATTTCGATATTCCTCCTCCTACGGTGCATATAAATGCAATTTCATCCTCCAAGGCCCCTCTTCGAAGAAAGTTCTTCAGAACTCATTATTTTTCAGACCCTTGGACCTTACCTTCCCCTACTGCCACATTAGCAGAAGGTCAAGTGGGTGGAATGGAATTTCCGATGTCTGCAGCTGAGATTGCTTATCAGTCTATTGTTGACTCTACAAAATCCATCCCAGCTCCTCTTTCACCGGAAGAGTTGGATGGAGATGTGGCTCCGGCTTGGACACTTAGTTCTGCTTCTGCCCAGGATTGCCTTGATACCACTCTTCCATCTGAAGAGGCCATCCTGGAAGCTATGACTGGTATAGATATACCGTGGGATGACTTGCATCATCGGTCTTACTTTTTACCTGATTTAAGCGAAATTGAAACAAGTTTTCCAAGTCCTCAGTCTCCTGGTCCTGTTCACCCAGTCCTGAACCCTTTAGCACCAACACAGGTTTATGCTGAAGGGAACATGGCTGTGATTTCTCCTACTATCCTGGTGAACATTTCCAGGGATCCCAATATTATTGATCCCAATATTAATGAGAATGTCTTCATGGTGTTTGAATGTTCCCGTGAAGAGATTAGAGATTACCAGGCTCTTTAAAGTATAGGGATTGTATTTGTAGTATTATGAAATGCAGTATAGATCCATCTATTGTCCAGCATGAGATCAAGAATTACAAAAGCGCTAAGCCTGTGAGGCAAAAGCTTCGTCCGATCAATCCTAGGAAGGCAGCAACTATCAAAGCTAAGGTGGAGAAGCTGCTTATGGCAGGATTCATTTTCCCTGTTCCTTTGACTGAATGGGTTTCAAACCCTATTCCCGTAGATAAAAAACAAGGAACAATTCGAGTTTGCATGGATTTCAGAGACCTAAATAAAGCATGTCCTAAAGATAATTACCCCACACCATTTATGATCAGATTGATGTTGTGGTGTGCAGGTAATGAGATTTTTCCTTCATGGGCAGTTTCTTCGGATATAATGAAGGATTACTATCCGTCTTGAAGATCGACATAAGGCCTGCCTTTATTTGTCCTGAGGTACTTTGCATACAAGAAGATGCCTTTTTGAATACTTCAAATTACCAACTAATACGTTTGTTGGCCATGGCATAGATGCCTTCCATGACATCAAAGATTATCAAGGCGTATTTGGATGATTTAGACTGCTCATTCTCGAAAGAGGATGGATCATCCTACTCACCTCTGCATGAAATGTTTGAACGATGTTGTTCTATAAGATTAGGTTGAATCCGAACAAGTGCGTTTCATGGTTACATCCAGTGATCGGTTATTAGGATTCATTGTGTCTAGGGAAGGGATTAGGGTAGATCCCTTCAAGGTTGAGGCAATACTTCGGTTGCCTCCCCCGTCGTCTATTCGTCAACTTCAAAGTCTACAAGGAAAAGCTAATTTTCTTCGGAGATTTATCGTAAATTATGCTGAAGTTACCAAAGGTTTTATGAGATTGTTGAAGAAGGATTTCAATTTTTTTGGGATGAATTAACTCAGCGCTCATTCGATGCTTTGAAAAAAGCATTTACCTCTGCTCCTTTATTGAGTCCACCTGATTATAGCATGGATTTCCTTTTGTATCTAGCAGTAGCAGAATCTGCCATTGGTATGGTTCTGGTTCAGGAAGATGATGCTCTTGTAGAGCATGTTATATACTATCTTAGTAGAGGATTGGTAGGACATGAACTCTAGTATACTCTGATAGAAAAGCTAGCTTTAGCAGTTGTTCATGCTGTGCAGCGACTCAGACATTACATTATTCTACGAAAAACTTATGTTTTGGTAGCAACCAATCCATTTCATTTTGTTCTCAGTAGGTGAGTCATTGGGGGAAAATACAATAGATGGATTGTGATTTTGCAGGAATTTTACCTTGAGTTTATGTCTGCCAAGTCCAAGAAATCATTAGTTTTTGCGGAATTGATTTCTAAGTTGCCCTGTGGAGAAGAGATAGTCTATGATGAATCCTTCTCGGATGAACATTTGTTTCTTATCTCTTCATTTGTTAAAGTGACGAAATATCATGTATATACTTGTTACAGAGGTTCCCTCTACTTTTTCGAAAGATGTCGTAAATGAGTTGTCACTTGGTGAATTACTTGATTGTTGGTGATGCTTTTATACCGTCGAGGGTTGATTCAATCTGAGATCTTGTAACTCTGAAGATGCTGGGCTATGTTGGACAGTTCCCACACGGTGGAGCTTGTGGTGGTCATTTATCTTGAGCTTGCTCTGACCCAAAATATTTTGCGTCTTTACAGGTACTTTTGGCCTTCGATTTTCAAAGATTGTATGGAGTCGGTGAAAAACTGTCATCCGTGTCAAGTTTATACTCGAAAATGTGTGCTCATTGGGGTAAGCACTAGGTCATTCTTGTCTTAACTTTTACAGTGGGGTATTTATTATACTACTTGTAACCCGCCTTTGGCTAAAGGTCACAAGTATATTATTGTAGTAGTAGACTACTTTACGAAGTGGGTTGAGGATATGCCTACTTTTGGGAATGATGGTGAGACAATAGCTCTTTTTCTTTTCAACCAGGTTATTGCTCGTTTTGGTATTCCTAGAGATATTTTCACTGATCATGGAAGTCATTTTTAGAATAGCATGATGGCTGAGTTGGCTCTAAAATTAGGTTTCCGGTAGGAGCATTCATCTCCGTATTATCCTCAGGCCAATGGGCAAGTGGAAGCCGTGAAAAAATCCTTGAAGACTATTCTTCAAAGGAAAATTAATAAAGCTCGGTCAAACTGGCATATTATACGCATATCTACCTTCTTTGAGCCTCCCAGACATCGGTGCTCTCGCAACTGGCTTTACTCTGTTTCAGCTAGTGCACGGGTTAGAATCCATATTTCCCATTGAATGTGAGATTCCTTCTCTTAATTTAGTTGTTGAACTTCTTCCTAACACTTCTAGTCTTGAAGAACGACTCCTTCATCTGGAACATCTCGATGAGCAGCGTCGGGATGCCGCCACAATGAATGAGGCGCATAAAAACCGAGTTAAAGCTCAGTATGATAAGGCGGTCAAACCTAGGGTTTTTTCAAAAGGTGACCTTGTTTTGGTCTATGCCCATGAAAAAGATGCCCTGGGGGCAGGAAAAATTAAGTCTATGTGGTATGGCCCCTTTATCGTTAAAAAAATCCTTAAGAAAGGGGCATATACCTTGGCTGATTTTGAAGGAAACGAGTTGCCGGAGCCGAGAAATGGGCTCTATTTGAAAAAGTATTATGCCTAGGCTTCGGCATGTTGCTTTTGTATATAGTAGTTTTTAACTTTGTACATATACGTTTGATTTTAGATCTTTGATAGGATGGTGATGTTTTTAATTTTTTGATACGCTTTGGCCCCACGGTTGTGTTGGATGTCATGAGTCATTTTGGTTTCGCCGATGGTGCTAGTAGACACACCCGGAACTTAGCTTCTGCGGCTTGGGTGCTTCATTATCCATCCGATCAGCTGATAGTATCAAGAGGGGTCTGCATTGGTCCTGCTTCCAATAATATAGTAGAATACACCGTAGTTGTTTATCTACTCTCAGAGGAAATATCTTTGGGTGTTGATTCATTGGTATTTTTTTTGACTCTTAGCTGGTGGTGTCACAGTTGAACAATACTTATCGGGTTCGAGATCCATTTTTACTCCGGTTGTTCTTGAGGGTACGTTTGTTACAAATATCATTTCAATTTTTAACTTTCATTCATATTCCTCAAGCTAAAAATTGGTTGGCAGATTCATTAGCTAATCAAGCACTGGATTGGCATATTAATCATTCCATACAATAAAATTTAATCATAAAAAACATCATATATTTTGATACATTTATCACATCACATCAAACATCGCTGTATATATATAATCAGAGTGTTCAAAAACTTTACAAAATTTGGATCCATAAATTCATACAAAAATTGGGCTTATGCCCGATCATGTTCAGTCTCAAAAAATATACAGTCATCTGATACATCATATCTATCTACTCCTGAGGTCCCTGCCCAGAAGTCGTGTTCCTATAGAACATCATCGCGGTGGCAACTCGGGGGAATAACCGTACCCAGTCTCGGGGCACTCCTACCACCCGTCTCTGGATGGCTTCTAGCAGATATTCCACTACAGCCATAGGTACTTGGCGGGTTAATCCCTCCAAGTTCCTCTGTATAGCCTGGAGGGTCCTGTCTGAATCCTTTATGCTCACCTTCGCTCGCGCTTTGCTTTTTGTCGCGAAACCTCGAGTCGAGGTCAAAGATATACGTATCATGATCATTTTTTGTAAGTCATTATGAATCCAATCAAAAACATGCTTGTTTTCATTTTTTCATACATATTTGAAAAAAATCCAAAAAATTATATAAGTCAAAAAATTGCAAACTTACCAATTGCACCCCATGCCGCGCCTGGTGGAAGGACAAGATCTGGATCGCCACGAAAGTCCATCCCGCATAGGGATAGTCGTCCACAGCAATGATTTTTTCTCCCCACCAAAGGAAGAACTCATCATCCCAAGTGGTCCGGGGAACTTCACTTCCCCCCAATCTCTTCATCATGTCTGCCCAGCGGGCAATTCTTGGATCTCTCGGGCTGCTGATGGTAGAGATCACTTTGGGTCTCAATGCTGGTATCTTCTCGAAGAAGAATGTCATCAAAATTGTACCATATCCAAAAATTTTTTTCTTTGCCTTTCGGATTGAAGTCAATTTTTGCTTCATGTTCATCAGTAGAGCTGTGCACCAATCATATACACGAGTTAAGCATTCCACTGCTATATTCATTTGCGTCCTGGATGCCTGGTGTAGAGAAGCTGATCCTGCTACTCTCCCAATGGTAAAAAGGAGGATTCTTATGTGCAAGTCTCTCAAATCTTTGATTGAAATTTGAGTTCCCACTTTCTTGGAACCCTCTACGCAGTACATGTGGACGTAATATTCCACGGTTAGCCCTCCCAAAGGCTTCCCATGCAAGTCTATTGGCTCCCCCCTCCGGGAGAGTCCAGTAATAAAATATATATCTTCCACTTCGATGCGTATGGGCATCTGATCTATGATGAAGCAGTCTTCTTCCGGTTCTCAATAGTTCACAAGCATTTCGAGCAACCAGACATTACTCTTCATATTTGGCATTTTGAAAAACTTGAGCAATCCGCAATTCCAGAGAATATTCAATGATACCTGGTCCTGCATGACTTCATTGTCAATAGCACTGTGTTCACGCTCTCTCCATGATATGGTCATCCTGCAAAATTTCAATAATTTGTTCATTAGCTACGCATTTTTCATTTTGGGCTGCGCATATGCAACTTTCTTTGTGCACAGTCGCGTATATACACGACTTGGTCATTACCAAACCGCGTATGTGCAAACCCGTGATTTTTAGCAAGAGATTCTACAGTGAAAATTCCTAAATTTTAATTTATGAACAGACAAAATGAATAGCAAGGATGGTTTATGAGCTTACCTGACAAATTCGGTGCGATTTGATGGTCGGTTGCTCCTATTTTGACGAAAGAATTTTTTTTTCTCCAGAGCACTTTTTTCCAAATCAACAATGTAACAATGAACCAAATATGAGGTAATTTGTCTATTTATGCCCAAAAAGTTGAAAATTTTCGCAAAAATTTGTTATGCTTATTTTTTCAATCTATCTTAAGCTGCATAACCTGGATGCTTGGAAGTGCCTAGATTGGTATATTTTCAGGTCCATTTTGACGAAGTTGAAATTTTTTCCGGTTTTTGATCCATGACTGCTGACCCGTCATGGAAGGTATATGATCTTCACTGGAATATAGGTTAGGAAATCCACTTTCTGTTGCATTTTGCATACTAGCCTCCACTTTGATCACTTGCCATAGGGTCTATCCCATTAGGTCATGAGTATTTCACCCATTTCACTCGCCTGATTATTTTATCATGACTTTGTGGTAGAGCCTTCCTTTACATGGGCTTCCTAGTTATTTCCTCGCTATCACTTGTTGCCCATGCTGCGTTTTATGTAGGCTCAGGTAGTCTCTTTAGTCACTTCATGACTTATGTGTTGAAGCTTCATTCTTCTTCTTCCTCACTATCATTTTCTGGCTATTACCCTAGAGGCTCCCTGGTGTCGTTAAGTTGTATTACTGCATTGCATATTGGCTACTTGTTTATCCTGGCCTTTAGCCGGCTTCATTTGGACTCGATTTTTAAGCCAACTTTTGACCATTGTCTATCTGTACAAGTTAACCCTTGCATGCACTTAGCTATCACGACTTGACACCCCTTTACCCATGGATGGAACATTCCTTTGAGTATCGCTTACCAGTTTTTGCTACCTTGCATTGAGCATAGGCTTGTTCCAATCCCAGGAACTAGTGCATCTGTTTCTTGATACTCGTTCTATCCATTGTACCATAGCATTCTTTTATTCTTTTTCATGCTTATTATATGAAAAAGACAAAAAAATCAAATATAACAAAAAGAGCGGGAACGGGATGTATCTTCGTTGTTTTGATGGCAGTACAGAGTCAGTTTGTCGCCCTTGAACAAAGCACATTTACTTATATATATTTCCTACATTTGGTATGGTTTTAGTTTTGACCTAGGTTCAGCCTTTACCTTGTTTCACTTGTCAGTCCTCCCCCGGTTGGTTATCTCTTCCAATCATATGGAGAGTTTGTTCTGCCTCCTGCATAACAAACTTATACAGTGTCACTTTTTACTGCCATGGTCAACACGAGTCGTGCTTTTTTTCAAGGGAAGTCTAACCAGAGTCGGCCATTCTACGGTGTCTCTTGACTCATTATTCAGTCGGCCTTCCCGGTCTTGTCAGTATCTTGTTCTATCACATCATCTGTTTTGGTCTTCTGCTCGTGCTGGTTTGAGAAGGTCTCTATTGACTTCTTACTGGCGGGTTTCTCTTATCGACTACGACATATTGCTCTGAGAGAAAACCTAGAGCTGCACCCTGGCCCTATTTCCATCATTGATAGGTGACCTTGTGCTCAGCATTTTATCATCATTATGGGGATTTACTGAGTGGTTTCCCCTGTGTTCGACGTTAGCACACATTATCACACTTGGGATTCGTGCAGTACCTTGATTTCCATTTGACCCTATCGGTGGATATCTCGCCTCTGTGTCAGCTTTCATTATTGGTTGGTTCAGAGGGTTTCTTCCGTGCGCTAGCTTCATCTTGTGCATGTCGGAAACGTACTTCGGTTTGGTTCCATCACTCTACTTCGTCTGATTCCTTCCAAATCTTGGCCTGCGGGTTACACTCGCGCTGGACTGATGTGGGATGCCTTAATGCCTTCCTTCCAGCAGATCTTTTCCCATCGACTCCGACTCATTGCTCTGGGAATAAGGTCTAGAATCTTTTTGTCAGTACCTTAGGGTTTGCAGTCATCAGTGGCAGACTCTTCACTATCGACAGTGGGGATTCATCATTGCCTCCTGATTGGTAGATTCTTTCAAGTGTTCGACTTCAACTCATTCATTCGCACTTGTCAGATTGTACTGGGGCACCTTGACACTCATTTTCATTATTGGTGGGTTGTCTCGCATTGGTTAACGGTATACATCATTGACCGGTAATCCAACGATTTCTCACATGGTCGACTTCATCTCATTTATTCCCATTGTGTAGAATTGTGCCATAGTGATCGGTGAAGACCTCGGGTTGCATCAACATTTCTCGGTTCACTTTTGACAGTCCATTTAGTTTCTGCCAGTGATGCTGTTCACCCTTATATGTTGCAGTGTCAGTACAACAGCATCCTATATGTTGGCCCCCGAGTTGCGTGATTGTACTGTTTTTTCCACTTCTTATGATTTGGTACTTGGAGATTCAGTTACTTATATGATCAGACATACAGTTTCAACATCATTGATCAGCTTTCTATATGTGATACTTGGACATTGATTCAGACTTATACTTCCGGGCCATGCTCAGATGATTCATTGTGTACTTTCAGTTCAGCTATACTTGTATACATTTTGGATCTATTCTGTACTTTACATATGATGTATTTTTGACTGAGCATGGGTATGCCCGCCTCAGCATGAATTGACTCTCTGTTTTCTTTCATTGGTTTTTGGCAGGCTGAAATCTGGTGAAGTCCTCTCTTGTCCTTGCGAAGTTCTTTCTATGTGCATAATACATTTCGGCCATCATGTACCCCTTCTGACCTCATATATTAGGGGGCATTTGTTATAGCATCATTTTTCACCCTCAGGTGATTCATGATTGTCTTTATGGCTTTGGGCACCCATTCCTACAGACTTGAACAAATTCACTAAAAAACAGTGTTAAAATTCCCATACGCGGGTATGCCCAGACTTTTCCGCGTGTATACGCAAGTCCACATGTACTTTTCCACGTATGCCATTAAAACCATTAAAAAATATATAAATTCCCTATTTTCGGAGTGGGTTGATGGTTACTCTGGTAGTTCAGCCACCCCAGTATGTGGCCAAATGTTTCCAACTGACTGAAACTACTTTGAGGGAGTATAAAAGGCCCTCATGTGCATGGCCTAAGGGAGAGGGAAATTTTATAGACATTATACTCTGTTGGATTCCCAGTTCAAGTCTGATTCCCCGTGCCTCCTGCACTTTCCCAGATTTATACAGGAAACCCTTGT
Source organism: Pinus albicaulis (assembly GCA_034641835.2). Taxonomy (NCBI): domain Eukaryota; kingdom Viridiplantae; phylum Streptophyta; class Pinopsida; order Pinales; family Pinaceae; genus Pinus; species Pinus albicaulis. The sequence continues at coordinate 500,351,823 of CM076573.1, forward strand.
TTCCTGGAGATGTTCATCCATTTATATGCCATCTCGAGTGCACAAGTCTTGAAAGTTTCTTAGCGAGGCAAGGGCGGGATGAATCCGGACGACGGTCTACTCGAAGATCGTGGAAGGATTCAAGTGATCTCTCCACTCTTTACTTCTGTACATGCTATTCATAATAATGAAGAACCGTCTTGTTCCTGAACTTCTGTGTTAGTATCTATTTGTATATGTGGAAAGATTGATTATTAAGCAGTTATTATCGTTTATATCATATTTCACATGGATTACACTAACGTTTAGGAGAAATATATGTTGTACAACTAGGTTTTCGTGCATGTTCTTTCTTGTTTTCCAGGTTGAAGGAGGAAGAAAGGTTGCTGGGGGCTTAGACCCCGCGAGATCTACATCGAACGTAGGACTACGGGTGAGTTCTACTATCGTTGTTATACAGTTTTTTGCATTCAAGTATGGTTGTGTGTGAGTCCTTCTGAATGGCATGCCATGCTCTGTGGAGGTTTTGACCCAACAAACCTCTATGGTGATTTTCCCTGAAACAGTAATAGGCGCACCACTGCAATGCCTCCTTTGGAACTTGTCCATGTTCACTCGTCCAGCAGGGAGTGGATACCTCAGTGCCTCGCCCTGAGGTAGTAATATGGTCACAAAGTATATATCTGTCTCTGGACAGATAATCAAGTTCGTCCCCCTCAGGACAAACATATTGCGCCTCCTGCGCCAATGCTGTATAATATAACATAGCAATCGGTCCTGTGACTGAAGGAACTCATTCTCAGCAAATTTCAAAAGGCCCCATGCAGCCAACTGATGGCGCGACTCAGCATCAACAGCCAGAGTGGTTCAGATCCTGGGCCAATCTCGCTCTCTCCACACCAACCTGCCAAGCAATAGGCACCCATCAGTACAGAGCAGAAACATAAAAAGGGACAGAAAAAACCCAAGTTTTTACAAAAACCCTTCCCTTGCGCACCTTTTTTGTTCACAGGCGCACCCTTGCGTGCCAAAAGGAGGGAATAACACGTCTTCGCGCGGCTATCCCTCGAAAATAAGCGCAAGGGGGGTGCATTTTTTCCTAGGTCATTGGCGCAATCTAGGACAAAAAGCCTGTTTCAGGCCGTACAAACCTAATTTGTACAGCCCCCGACATCACCAAACTGAAAAAATTGAAATGCAGGACGTCATGGAAGTTACCTCGGCATAATATCGCTAGTCCTAAGTACACAGGCTGAACGCAACGACAATAAAAGGCTTTGCAATCACCTCTGATCTCCCAAAACTAAACAAGTACAAATGAATAGGATTAGGGCCATAATCCCATATTTATCGCCCTTTTCCAGAATTTCGGAGGTCCATAACAGGAGATCAGAAGGCACGTTCTGCGAACCCTAAGTTGCACCATCATCAGTATACCATGATGAACGAAAGAGATTCCCCACATTTGCTTTGCAGAAAAATATATTTTCAAGCGCTGGCAGGTATGCACCCTCCCATCTTCCTTTAAAAAATTCATGTTTTTCAATAATACTGGATGAAAATAAGATGCTTTCACTTGGGGTAGTTGTTTTTGGAGGAAGAACCCGCAAACCATTCACAACAGTGTCCACTGAAAGTTCCAGAGCAGGTATCATTCTACCCTCAGCATGATATAGTCCCAGAGAACTTTGCATATCCTGACATCATTTCTCCATTAGAAATAAACCATAGGGTCCTCATGCCCAACCACATTTATCACCACCTCACCCTGCATATGATAAACGCCCGCGTTGGTCGGTAGAGCCTCCCCTCCGTGGCGATCGTCATCCAAAGTAGACCATATATCACCCCACAAGTGACGCCATGGCCATACCATTTTAGTCCGGGAAGAACCTCATGCCCATCCATATATCATGCATAAGGTCAAGTTCACTATTCAAACTCAACCCCCTTCCCAAATGATCAGGTTGTACAAGCAGAATGAAAGCGCACCTCCGTGTACTGCATTTGGCCCGCCATACCTCCACCAACATAATCCCATCTGTGACATCTTCCACTTCATCAACCCCACACATGAGACCAACCAATGGGACCCCTACCCCTAGAAAAACACCGTCCTCACACCTTTAGTGAGCGACTCTCTTTCATGTTTTGGTGTACTCGTCTCTATGTTTTGTACAAACCAAACCCCATTATTTTATTCTTTTGGTAAGTGTACAAAGACCGCAAACGATGTCCTTCACCACTTCGCCCTCATATTTCACCATTTCTCCCATGGCAGTAGTCCCCCATCTCCCTTGGTCGAAGTATTTCACCCCCCATGCACGCACCATCACGAAATTCATAGCCGGTTCATACCCGCCCTGGAAGTCCTACCGACTCCAGGTATTTTTCCTTCAGAAATACCTATGACTCCCACCAAGCTGCTCAAGTATACTTCGACCTCGGGCCACTGAATCCCCATCATCCATTTTCAATCACCTCTCACCAACATGCCTATGTTAAACTCACCACATCTCGGTCCCTGACCCGTTAGGTCAGCGACCCATGGTTCGATTAAGGCTTTATTTTTGTCAACCTCAACACCTCCTTTCCAAAAAGGAAGCGGTACCTTGGATAACCCCTCCCCATGCAAAGGGGGTATCCTCGAGTGGCACTATGGGATACATCATTGTCCACATATGTCATCGATCCTCCTGACATTCGATCACAGCAAAAGCTTTCATGTCACGATGGTATCGTACCTTACAACCATTTCACTTTGATCAGATCTGTCAAAGACCCGCGCCTCCATAAGTGTCTCTCACAAAAAATTCTTACACGGGAAGGTCCCAGCCAGTACATATGTGTACATTGTGCAATAATATTCCATACCAAGACTACGCATATGGGTACCACATTCCACCTATCTTCAAAGAAAAAATGCCCCTAAGGGCGTCAGCAGTCGTCCTCAACAATCACCAGCATCACTACCACAGTAGTGGCATAGACAACACATGTATCTGTCAATTTTGTTTAACTAGCCATAGCATCACGAGCATGGGACATGCCTGCCTCATTGAAATTTTGTAAATATGTTGTATATTTTGTTTGTGTGCAGGGGGTCCCTTAGGCCATGGTTATCTTAGAACTAGTGTAAGGTTTTTTCAATTCCAAAATACACACAAACCTCTCTCTCTCTCTCTCTCTCTCTCTCTCTCTCTCTCTCTCTCGCTGCGTACGATACAGAAAATAAACTATAATGTATTTCGGCTATACAGTTCTTCCTAGACCTCACAAATTAGGGGGCAACTGTTAACACTGGAAAATCGTACAGCAGAAGACGACATCAATTAATGTCGAGCCCAAGGATTTACAGGACATGAATACATTATGGAATCAAGAAGTATTTAAAATCTCTAAGATTTTGAGAAAATCAGATTTGAACTAGTCATAAATGCTCAAATGCGCGCTTTTTCCTTCGAGAAGAGCGCCTTCTGCGCACCTTTTTGCCCGATAAGCGCGCATTCCTGGAAATGGAAAAAAGTCACTTTCCGAGACCACAACAAGCAAAGGACAGTTACTCCTTTTGTGAAATCCACTTAAGGACAGCCACCAGCGCCTCCTTAGGCATTATGTGAGCACACAAAAGAATATTTGAGCACACAATGGAATCACACCTCTCCCTTGGGTCACCATCCATCATGTACCAAGGGAGGGAAGGAGGATTTGAAGCTCACTTGTATAAACCCACCAAGAGATGAAGAAATGGTGATCACAAGGTTATGCTGGCCAAAGTTTCCCAAGAAACACCAGCATTGTGTGTGACCCAAAGCTCGAGCTAAAGAGGACTCGATAGTTGGCCACCCAACATCTTAGTCCACCACATGAGAGAGAGAGAGTGAGACTGCATCAGAGGCAAAGCTTGGAAGGAAACATCCTTGCATCAGGACCTAGAGCCATTGCCTAGGTTCCCTTTGGCAAGTGGGTAAAATTTCTTCTGCATTTCAAACATTTAATAAGAAGAGGCCATCGAGCCATCGTTTGCATTATTATCGCTTAGAACTCTTTATATAGCTTCTATATATTTGTGTTTTTAGTTTTAGTTTAATCAGAGCATACTTTAGCATATTATTTCCATTAAGTTTTATGCTTTTGAGCTCCCCCCACTTTCTACTTGTTACCAATAGTTTAGAGTAGACCACACTCTCTAAGCTCGTGCGATTTCATACACCCGTGTGACTAATCCAAAACAACAGTCACCAACATACACATCAACTCAGATATATTGTCACTGAGAGAGAGAGAGAGAGAGTATCATTGCTCTTACATCCCTAACCCAAGCATGAAAAGAATATGCACAAGTGCATGATTGACTATAATAACAACTCACTCCTTCCTCTTTTTATATGAAAGGTAAAGGGGCTTTACAATAACAAGTGGACCTATTCCACTACAAGAAAACTTGCAAGACACAAGTAGGTCCTCCCATGTGAAGCACTCTATGCTACGTGACATGTGTAAACATCAAAGGTGACAATGATTAAAAGGAAAACCCTCCATGGCATGAGCACTACTCCCCAAGGTCCAACAATCCTTGTAATGTTCCTAAATTAGCTAAGCTAATTGGAACATTAGAATTTTGTTTTATTTTTTCATGTTTATGAATAATAGACTAATGGAGGACATGCAACACTCCTTAGATCTAAAAATAAATACATGCCCAATGTGAATAGGATTAAATATGAGATGGTTGCATAAAGACCACTTGTGTATGAACATGGCTGAGTTATTTGACTGGGTCAACAGGACCAAATCACAAGACAGTCCAGGTGCATTGAACCTCCTAAGTGATCTGCACAGTTCTAGAAGGATCTTCTAAATGTGAAAGGGGATAATTCAAGTGAAGTGGTTTAGGGTTTTGCACGTCCTCATTTTATAAAAGGGAAGGAGAGGGCTCATGGAAATTTTGTTGATGATAATTCGAATTTGAGGTTGCTTGGGCAACTCGAGTTCTCTTGGCTGTTTAGCCAAAGGGAAGAGGGTTTCTTGTTTAGGAATCCTCTCTCCTTCCATGGAGTAGCTCTTTGGAGGAGGATGTGCTGCATTGATCCACTATCCGGCATTTGGCCAAGCTTCTACTTCCAACTGCAATGCAGATCCTATTGAGGGTTTGATTCCCTTTGTAAGTTGCAGCAAGTGGGATTTAGATCTTTTCAGATCTAGAGCATTTCAGTACTTCTTTTCAGTGGAGGAGGGTTCTAATCCATTGAGGAGCTGTATTGAATGATTTGAGCTTCATTTCAGATCTTGGCATCAGGCCAATGTGTTCTTCATGGTATACTGCACAGTTCCTTCCCCAGATCTGCATTATTGCTGAAGGAGCAGTGTTGCAGGGTTTTTGGCATCATTTTGGAGCTAGATCTCTGATGTGAAGGAAGCCTCCTTGCATCAAGGGAGATCCATGGATTGGCCAACCAATCCATGTATATTTCAGGTCTGATACATTCACTGAAGTTTTTTCTTCAGAAATTCTGAATCATTCTGTAGATCTGCTGTAGCAAAACTCATATCTGCTTCGGCATTTTCATGTATTGCTGAAATCCCCAAGGGGAATGTAATAAAGAGCCCTTTGGGAATTTTGATTCATTATAGATATCTGTTTTCATATATTTATCAGTTGAATATCTGTAATATAATTAAAAGAAGCTTCAGCCTCCTGTAAATAACGCTGAAGGGTTTTTGGGTCATTCTCTTGTCTTGCAACACCTCAATCTCAAGGGATTTTCTATGTAAAATTATTGTTTAACCTTGCTTAATTCATATGCCATGTTCCTAAAACTCATTATATGATTTTTAATAATTTTTTACATATTATACATTCAGAAAATACGCTGCCCTTGCTTCAGTAAATTTCTGCATCTTCCAGGTCATGGGAAATCAGGGTTTTTCTTGACTAGTCGGGATGGAGGAACTGTTTAACTTAGAAAAATGCATTTTTTTCTTCTTCTGAAATTCGACATGTAGATCCCTCTTAACCTAATATAACATATCCCAGAGCCATTACCCTTATTGTTACGCATATTTCTTATTATACTCATTTTAGGGCCAAAATCCTCACTTTTCCCACCTTTCTGCACATAAAAGCTGAGTAAAGGTTTCTACAGAATTTTTAATTGTTGGCTGAGTGTTTATAAATACTTTCTATGATATCTAAAGCTCACATACCTAAAAAATGCGTTTTTCAGGCATGTCTGGCTGAGAAATCCATTTTTGGAACATTACAATCCTCCAAAGGTCCTCAGCTCCAATGCATCTCCAAGGTTATGTGTCCCCTTATTACTATTGTGATTTCTACCTATTATTTTCATAGTGCCAAAATTTCCAATTGCATTAAACAATTCATGCCATGTACATAAATAGAAACCTGATGGATGATAAGGAAAAGGGGCTATCCTATATGCAATGGAACATCATATTACATACTTAGAATGCACCCCAAGGTGTCAAAATTTCATGCCAAGTGGAAAATTTGCATTTCTTAGGTTAAAATCTGTGTTACAACTTACATCATGACCTGATTGCACGTAGCCTCCTGCAAATGTACCTATGGAAAAGTCATAAAATATAGTGCTACAATATTTCTCCATGTGCATCTTCCTACACTTCCATAATTCTAATGTACAACTTCAAGCGAGAGTACAAAGTCTACCAAAACAGTTTCATTGATTTGCCTATCTCTTGCTAAGTGCAAGTAGTCTTTAATAACATGCATGTCTAGGGCTCACTAAAGATCAAAATTGTGATTTTCAAATTCCTGTATGGTTATTAGAACATTATTGATATTTTTACATCATTATAGTTTCACTTCCAATCCAGGAAGCCACTACTATGAAAAAATATTGTGAAACTTCCAAATTTCACAACATGACAAATCAGGCTATGGTGCCTTTATAATTTTATATGCTAGAACATAGAGGACATATGATGAAATATAGAGGTTTATAGCTAGAATATATTATGGTCTACAACCCTACACAATCAAATTCCCAAGAACAATCTCCAAGTGTTAGTTATTAAGCATCAACAATGCAATTTGTTTGGTCTCTAGAAACACGTGTAGCCTTCAAATAAATTGCACACCCCATTCTCATTATAAATTACAATGCCAATTATTGAAGTTTATGGTCTGCTCAAGCAAATAAACACAAATAAAAGAGGAAGATTTACATGGAATGAAAGGTCTTTGCAACCATGGCATTACCTCAACAACAAAGCGATCCTAGATCTTTTCACTGTGAGCTTCCATGACTCCTTTCAAAATCATAAACCCTACGCCTCAAATGATGTCAGCCATTTCAAGGAAGAGCCCCCGCTCCTCACAAAGCATCTACAATATTGGTGAAAACCAACAGAAGATAAGATGTCAACTTTAAATCATGTCTCAAAAATAAATAAATTATTGAGTGCATATAAAAACCCTGTTAATATAACAATTTAACTGACCTCTATAAGAAATTCTGGGGGCTGACTCATAGTCTCCACTATGATAGGGCAACCCATAGTTTGACAACCAAATTCCATTGCCCAGCTTGCACCACTTTCCAGATTACCTTTTGAAATAAAGTCACCACCCTTACCAAGCACCTACACAATTTCCAAGGAAATAAACAATTATAATTGAATGGCAAGTTTATAGTCATATTTTCTTTTTTCTTAACTGTTGGAAGAAGCAATTTATCAGTTGGAGAAAAAAAATCACTGCATGGATGGATAATACATAAAGAAGCAGAAGAAGATATGAATTATAATTTTAAATCCCCAATATATCAAAATGTCAATGTAATATTTTAAATCACCAGTAAACACCAAGAATGGGGATGAAATACTAGTCAGTATTATCTCAAGGACTGGGAGGAAAACACAAAATTATTAGCTTATACAGTTTCTTAAAGCTATAACCTTTAGGAAATAAAACAAGAAATATTAATATTGAAGGTAGATATTGTCCTACAACACTGTTGGCAAAGAAATTGAGATGTGAGAATGACACTTATGTTATTGTAAATGTTCATCCTGGTTTTTTTTGACCTGCATGGAGGAAAATGTAGAATGATTAGCTTAACTATGCTTAAGCTAAGGAATCCTCCAATTGACCGTCCAGTGCACTTGTTGCCTCATCTTGCAAATAATATGCTCATATTCTTTATGATCCTTTTTTTCCCTCCCAATAATTACACTCCTCTATCTCCATAGTTTGTTTTGCAACCCACAACTGAATAGTTCATTTTGCAACCAAAAGTTGCAGAAGAAGGCTAAAAAACGGCATGTGCCCAAGAAATTTGTATTTTCTGGGTTCTTTTAAATGAGTAATTTTTAGGGCTTTGGTCCAATAATAATATAGAAAGTTCTCATTTCAATATTAAAAAATATAAAAATTGCAGAAACTTCACACATATCAAATTTTTATGTGTTCAATTTTTTGTATGGACAGGATTAATGGTGCAATCTGAAAAAAACAGTCTGTTTCATAGGCAGAGACTAAAAATATATCTACTAAATGGGACTAAAACATTTTATAGATAAGAAACAAAGGAATCTCTCTTCATAACCAAATATCAATTTTGGAGTTCTCGAAACAAAATAGAAAAATCGATATATTTTATTTCTTAAGGTTCAACCATATTCCTTCACAATCTGAACGAACATAATCCACGTTCACATCAACGTTGACATAGACATCAGCTATATCTTCTTCACTTACACATTTTGTTTCTTGAAAGTCCACAACATTTGACAAATCTGCATACTTGGGTTCATATGATGTATTATTTCTCAATCCTTTTGGAGGACATGTTAACACTACATACCAAACAATCTCAACTGGATCTTGTACATAGAATACTTGTTTAGCTTGTGATTCTAGAATAAATGGATCATCTTGCCAATGATTTTGACTTAATAATTTCTTCGTATTCACCATTGTAAAACCCAAATCATCAGTTTTGATCCCTCTCTTATTGTATACATCAATCCAATTACATTTGAACAATTTGTACTCTATACAAAAATAGTCCAATGTAATTATTTCTTCTACCACTCCATAAAATGTTGTGTTTTGAAGTATAGGGTTTGCATCTTTGGAACTTGACCTCATCATTGTTTGAGCTTCCATACACACGCCACTATTTTGGGTGGTTCTCTCATTCTCCATGTTTTTTGTATGGAATATATAACCATTGGTTAGGTATCCCTTGTACTTATTCACAAATTTCCTGGGGCCACGCGCTAGAAATTTAGGCGTATCAGACACATTTCCATCTCCCTCCACCTATATAGTTTAGATTTTTAAATATAGTTAGAATTCATACATTGAACCTATAAAAAAAATATTTAATTTCTTGCATGATAATATTCCCTTATAACAATTTTTAAGTACACGTATAATATAAATAATATAGTTACCTGTTGTTTTAACCAACTAGTAAATTTATGGGTGTGGAGTTTCTGCAATAGAGCTTCATATGTTTTGTAATGTTTCAAATTTTTGCAAATAAAATTGGAATATTATTTTTTTCTCATATTATCTAGCAGATAAATAAAATGGGTAAGGAGACCCATTTGCATAAATAAAATTCCACATGAAGTGAGAAGGGATCTATAGAGTAGCCATTTTTGCACCTCCTAGTGTGAAAAGGGGACAAACACATGAGGATGAGGCCATGTTGACCAAGTCAACAGCGCAACACAAGAGGGTGTAGCTTACTTGGGAAGACAATGCAGTTAGAGAGGGAAAAAGATTCCTTGTGGGAGAAACCCTAATTGGGTGGGGTCCATGGCATAGAGGCATGATTTTGCATATAATGAGGAGGAGGCAGCCATAGAGAGCATTATAGAAGATTTGGACTTGGAGTCTATTTGCAATCTCCAGTTGTTCAATTGAATTGCAGTGCCTTTGGCACGAGGGATTCATGTTTAGGAGTTCCTCTCCTCCCTTGAGTAGCTCAAGGAGGATTGCTCTTCATTTCTCCATATCCAGGCATTTGGCCATAGCCACTACTTCATCTACAGCGTAGTCACTGGATTGTGTTGCAGGTGTTGCTGTGGAGGAGATTCCACAACACCATTTCTTGTATCATCTCTCATAGGGAGGAGTTCCTATTCTTTGGGAAGATCAGAAAGGAGGGTTTCTAGAGATGATTTTCATATTTTTGCAGTAGGCAAAGCTTCTCCCACCTTCATTAGTGCAGTCCCTTCCATAGACTGCGTTATCTTAGAGTTTGTCTGCAGTGGGGGTTTGCTCCATCATTTTGGAGGGAGAGATTTCTTGTGTTGGGATCAGCCTTGCACTTAAGGAATCCATTGGAGGAGGTTGTTTCATTTTTCAGGCCATATTCATTCTCCTCCTTCTATTTTATATTTTGAGTTGCTGCTGCTACCCAACAACTTCGGCATTATTGTGTTTCCATATTTTTTACATATATTATAGCCAATCCTTTAGAGGATTGTTGTAGTGTTGTTTTCAGGGGTTGAGAGCTTGATCCCCCCTCATTTATTGAGCTATTATTGTAATATCATTTCATTACCATTTTACATGTTGTAGTGTCTCCATTTAACTATGCAGTCATAGCTAGATTTCACATGTGTAGCAGTGTTTATCTCATTTTTCTTGTACTTTTTCCTTGAGGCTTGGTATTGTTCATCTTGAGCATCATTTCCCTCAAGATTTTGTATACATTTGCAGCTGCTATTATTTTAATAAGATGGCTATGAGTTCTCCATCATTTTCTGAAGTTTAAGCAAGTTTCTCTTCATGCTTATGTTTTGCATATTGTTGTAGCTCATCCCTTTGAGCAAGAACTTCTGAGGAAGAAGTATTTACACAACTATAGGCAGAGTTTGAGAAAAGGCCAGATAGCCTCCGGTTCTCATCCTCTCTTTAGAGGTGACATAACTGGTAAAAGCCCTCTCAGTCCATCTCTGACATAGCCTTGTTCATATTTCCGAAAAAAGAGTTCTTCAGCGGTGAAAAAGCTACTGATTTCCATTTTGGAACATTACAGTGGTATCAGAGCATCTTTCTTGGCTCAGCCTGTGGCCTTCAAGCCCAAGAAAGAATAAATTAGGATGATGAAGAGGATGAGCTTGTTCTCATTAGTTTTTAGATTCGAAAATAACCTCTCCAGGGGGGTTGAGGAGAAAGAAGAAAGAGAGGAGGAAGGACCATGCACTTCCTATTCTCATCAAGAAGGAGACAAAATTTTGAGCAGTAAGAAGACTCCATTCTCTGATGGAGGAAAAGGGGATAAGATTACAATGCTTCTTCCTAAATCTACACAGAGTATTCATGAAGATCTCAAGGATATTAGGAGGGAAACAGATGAAGAATCCCCAAGAGGGCTTGATCCTAAAGCAAACTCTAGATTTGTGCATAGTGGGTGTGAGCATTCAGCCACACACTATGAGGGTTAGCGAAGTCATTGTCCTAGCAGTCCCATAAGGGAGGTGGAAGAAGAAGGATTTACCAAGGAGAGAAGGAAACATGGTAGATCCTATATATCACATTTTGATGGTTCACTTGCCAGTTCAGCCAAAGCTTGGGTGGAGGAGTTAGACACCTTTTTGCAGCAGCACCAAATTCCGGGAAATCAAGCTACCAGAGTTGCAGCGCTGCATATGAGAGGTAAGGCCTATGATTGGTGGATCTTTGAATCATTTTATTTGAAGAATAATGACATTACATCTTATGCAAATTTCACTAAGGTATTAGTGAAGAGATTTGATGGGAGGATTCTTGAGACAAACATGATGGGTTTGCACAAAGAAAACCAAACAAAACCCTTGTATGAAAATGCAATGCCTCTTCCGAAAATAGTGGAGGATGCCAAAAATATGAACCAAAACTTGCTGGAGAGGGAAATTTCATCTCACATCTTGGAGCAAGGAAGCATGGGGGTCTCTTTGTTTAAAGATGATCCAATTGTTGGGAGGCTTCCCATTCATAGGGAGAAGGTTGGGGGCAGCAACGCTGTCATTTCTAGAGAATATCTAGAATCTCAGGCAGAGAGGAGAGGAGCTCATGCTCCAAAAAGAGGGACCCTTGCAACTTTGCAGGAAGATCCCCAGGATCTTATGTATGGAGATCAAGGCACAATTCATGTGCCATTATTGGAGAGGTGTGAAACCATGGAGTCACAAGGAGGATATGGGGAGAAGAACCAGCAGCATGAGTTGAGGAGTACTCACCCATATCTATTTTTGGAGGTTATTGCACCAAGGAGGGAGGTTGGATTGCGCAGTCAGGGCATGAACATAAGTGTTCATCCATATGTTCAATATTCTCTTGATGGAGATGTCTCACCACATGGAGGCATTTCACCCAGGGGGCCACTAGTTCAGTAGAGGAGGATGGTTGCTTCACACTTGGAGGCACCACTCATTGATTCTATAGAGGTGGGAACCTTGGGAGAGCTTGAGACAGTAGTGGGATTCTTGGATGGATTCATGGAGGGATACATTTCCTCAAACTCATCTACACCTACTCTCATTGCAGATTCCGCGCTGTGGAAAAATTAGCCTAGGAAGGATAGCAACCTTCCAATTTGTGACTTTGGCATAGGGGATGTCAAGGAGGAGGACAACCATATGACAGATGTTCTTCATGAGGAGCTACCAACGTTGTCATTATGGAGGAAAGATCTGCATTGGAGCTCTCGGCTATTGGTGGGATATTCCAATGATTCTTTCACCTACAGGACATCTGATGATCAGCATATGAGGAGATGCACCAGCCATATGAAGATGGGGGAATCAACACAGCCACCCATTTTCCCTTTATGGATAAGAGGAGATTCATCTATGAGTCCCTCAATTGATATGAGCAGAGAACATGGTAAGGGTGTGCATTTTTTTTCACATGATCATTTGTATGATATATGTATGCATCCCTTAACCATACACATGCAGGAGAATGCTCCAAGGAGGAGCATACATTTTTCTAGACCTCATGGTTTAGTGGGGGCCATAAGCATGGCTAATGGCCAATATATTGGAGGAATTGGGGAGGATAGAGATCATGGAGGACATGCTCAATTTTCAGCAGGTATCATTTACCTTCCCCAAGCTTGTGAGGAGATTGATGCAACACACCGGTGGTTGAGAATCCAAAATTTTTATCAGTTTCTATGGTAGCGGAGCACTAAGATGTGCTGGTTGCACTTTGTTAGCCACCTATAAAATTTGTTATACAAAAGGTGGCTAAATATGTTTTTTGAGCCTTCAAGGAACAATTTTTTCCCTATCAAAAACTGTTGGCTCTTGAAGACTCTTGAAGGCCTCATGCCTCTGTCCAGATCCTACACTGCTTTTTACCTTTCAAAAGACTTAGAAATCCTGCTGAGTTCCAAGCCAGATCACTTCTGCAAAGGCCATTTTTTCCCTTCCCCCGCTTCAGAACTAACCTTCATTCGTTTCCCCTTTTTTCTCCATGAATTCCTCTATTTTTCATGAGTTCCCTTCTTCCATTCATGAAAATCCACTTTATTAAGGTTAAAGACTCATTCTTTGGCTTTTTCCCCTTTTTTCTATAACCCACCATATATTATAAATATAACTTTATTATAAAGTTCATATCATATAAATTATGGCCCATCGCTTATCGCAAATTGCATTATCGCATTTTCTATGGTGCGTTTCATTAACTCATCGCAAAAACTTGCGATGCGATCGTTCCACTCGATCGCATATCGCAAGTCGCATATTTTTTGTTTCACATCCAGTGATCCCTCGCAAATTTATGCGATGCGATCAACCCATCGCATAATCCGCCAATCGCACTTTCCACGATTGCGATCGATCTCACCGGGCCCATCGTACGATACCCTCGCCATTCATATAAAAAATGCCTTTTCCCTTTGTAAATCGAAAAATGTCATATTTCGTTGTTTATAAAGGTTTTACCCATTAAATCCCTCCATCACACAAATCGCAAAATCGCATTTTTATGTGAAACCCCTGATCACTCATCGCAAATATTTACGATACGATTTTGCGATCTCTTTAACCACAGCTGAATAAAATCTCCACCGTTGGATGCAGCCATCCAACGACCATGATCTTTCCCACCTTCTGAAGCAGTCTAAACCTAAAAACGCAAGATTTGCTAATTTTTTTTGTATTTTGCAGGTATTTTAATGGTTTTACATTGTATAAAGAAGGAAAGTCGAGGGTTAGGAAAGATGTTTCCTGCGCCTTCGAGCTATTAAAAAGAACCATTCACAGGTTTCAATTCAATGATTTATCAATGTTTCATGAGCGTTGATAGCACGTAAAATGGCCTGTGCGGCCTTGCACATCGACAAGATATTGTTTTATTAAAAAACAGTTAAAGAGTATAAGTTTGAAGACAGAGCACAGTAGAATGAAGATTGAAAACATTTTTACGGGGATTATGGCTAAGACAGTTATCAAAAGCCTAATCCCCAACTCAAAACATAGTTTAAAGAAAACCTAAAGTGTTTTATCAGACAGAAGCCTCCACCGCCACAGCTGAGGTAAATTGATTCCTCAGCTACCACAGAGCCACCTGTTGCCTCAAACCTTTCAAAACAGAGGCCGAAGTTATAGAAGAAAATCAGATATTCGCCTCTAGCGCAGCCAGGGAGTTACTTCTGCAAGGAACTTAAATGCAACAAATATCTGCAGAGTTACTCCCGTATTACGCAGAACCTCAAAGTCAAATAAATCTCCCACTGAGCTTTAATATTTATTGTAAAACAATTAATACAGAGGACCACTTGTAAAATTCTTCATCGAGCCCCTCAAAAGGCCTAGAAGTCTTGAATCTGTATTAATTGCTTCAAGAGATATTTCGTTAGATTTCACCTCCTCATTCTTCTATAAATACCTCAGTAGAAGATGAGAAATTGTTGGTTGCAGAACTTTGAAATACATTTGAGCCTAAACTTCCGTCTGTAAATAGTGTTCACTGGCTCTTGGAGCTCTGCTTGTGATAGATAAATTAGGCTGAGATGTGTAGATGAATGCTAAACTAAAGCATTGGACTTGAAGATTGTAACTGGTTTGGAGCATCAATACAATCTGATTTATGGGATCCTGGTCTATGTTGACGGTGATGTTATTCTCATTGTAACTTGTTGTTTTATTTTTGTTTTCATTATGTTTCATATTCTCCTGTAAAGAACAGTTTAAACAGTGTTAGGACCTACTGTATATCAGTAACCTTCTCTGGCTGAGAAATCTTTATTTGAATGTTTTCTCCCAACCGTGTTATTTAGGAATGATTTAATTCAGTCTAAGCATAGGAATGTCGACGTTCCCTCGTCTTATTGTCTTAGCTGAATATTATTCTTGAATGTTATGTTCAGTATTTGTTAAGTAGAGATGAAATATGGAAGATATGGTGTGCCTTGGTCCTATTTTATCCCCAAAGGCTGTCTGAATATTTCCCTTGGAATGTGTTGAAAGCTGGCTAGTTTAGAAGTACTTACCAGATCTTAGGCCATTCTGTGTTATCTTTGTGTTTGTCTTGAAAGTAAACAATTAAAGCAGAACTAGGAGAGGATTTGTGGTGAGCCCGGCCCGCTAGTTTCTACTCCAACAATTGCCTCCAAGTTTCCCTTTGTTTTAAGATGTTTTCTATTGAAAGTATATCAAAGGCTGGCTAGTTTAAAAGTACTTACCAGATACCAGTTTGCTTTTATGTTCTTCTTAAGTGTTTGTCAAAGGCTGACTTGTTTAAAAGTACTTATCAGATCCTAGACCGCTCTTTGTTCTGCATCTGTTTAAATTCCCCTTCTTGTTGTATCATTTCATTCCATAAATCAAACTTCAGAGAGATCCTTAGACATAGATGACTTGCCCCATGGACCACTCTTGCCTCTTGTTGTTCCAATTAAACCCTATTATGACTCCATAGCCGAATGGACTAAAACCTGCAATTATCTATCTTCCTGGCCAAAGTTTACTCTGATTGCTTGCAACTTCTCACCTTTGAAACTCTTTGCATTCGGGACTTTTTACCTCAAACTGTACTCATGCTCAACCATCCAAAAACCAAAACAAAACCCTTGGCCTTCATAACTAGCCTAATATCATTACTCTAAGCTTCAAAGTCAAATCCATCTTTGCACTCATTGGAGAGATCCCTCTCCGGATTTAGGAGGGCTAGATCCTAGAATCCAAAAGTTGGTTGAAACGATGTTGTTTCTGTAATTGGACTTTGCCAATATTGCTAATAAATTACAGAGACCTAACATTTCTGGTGACTTCGCTGGGGAGATTTTTGAGTTCATAGTTGCTTGGCCAGCTTTTATAGACTCTTTAGTTTTCCATACAATCACAGAAACTCAGAAAAACCCAAAAATATTTTAGATTGGTATCTAATAAACATGGTGGTGGACCATAAAACCTTTTACCTCCTTAGGAGCTAAAAACTTCCACTTGGCGACTCCACAATCCTTAACAGACCTTAAGACTCCACTGGGAAGAACCCTTATCATTATAATATCATTCAAACTCAGTTAGAGGATTGTAGGATTAAGATTTGTGTAAATAGAATAGGTAACCTCTCAAAGATTGTCATACCTGGTTGAACTTTTCCTGCTTATTTGGGTTTAATAACACAGCATAGTGGCTCCTACAAAGATTCACACTAGAGCCTATCCTGACCCCGATCCACCTGAGATAGTTGATAACCCAGGAAGTATCCTTTGGAAGTCTCCTAGGATTAAATTATCAACTGTTTTCGGATCACTCTCGAGAGCTAATTCAGTTCCTGAAAATCTTGCAGATCTACAAGAATCATATGGTGGTGGAACCATAAAACATTTTACCTCCTTAGGAGCTAAAAATTTTCCACCTGGCGACTCCACACTCTGAAACTCCCAGAAGACCAAATGAATCCACTGGTAGAAAACCCTGAACTGATTGACCAGACACAGTGACCTCTTTCTTGATTTACAAACATGATTCCAAGAATACAACGAAGATATGCCCCAATGAACAGAGATCATATCCCTGGGTTTCCACATAAGATGCCCCAGGTGAATTGGGATGACAACCTGCCTGTTTTTCAAGGTGAAAATTTTGATGACCCTCTATTACATCTCATCAGATTTCATATACATGTATGGAGGTTTAAAGTTGAATGGCATGAAGACTGCCTAATGAAGATGTTCATGTTAACATTAGAAGGAAAAGCTAGGGATTGGTATGAATGCTTAAGATCCAGTAGTTTGTTTTCTTTAAGAGACCTTGAATATGTGTTCTATGAGAACTATGAAGAAAACGCTACGTCATTATCATGGGGTGCAATATATTATGATCCATCACAAAACTTCACCCAACACATTATAGATAATGAGGAAGTTTTGGAAGAGATGCATCCTGAAGATCTTTTAATAGACGTTCATGAGTTTAATATCCTATTAAAAAATTTTAAAAACATAGATGAATCGGTTGAGGAAGAGATAATCCAAGCAGTAAAGAACGTTCCTGAAGATATCCCTGAAAACTCAAATATTGATTCATCATCCGTTATAGCTGAGGCTCAAGAAGACATCCAGCCTCAAAGTCAGTCTTCGCAAGAGACAGAGAACTGTGGTACTCCTGTTCGAAGGAACATAGAAACATCTTCACCTTTGACAGAAAAAGTGATAGATCAGATTATAAATAAACAGCCGCTATCTGAAATTTTTTGTGAAACAAATACTCTTGCCCATTCACCTACAGAACTTTGTTATGCAGATTTAGAAATTTCTTTTGTAGATCAGAATAAAAAGGGATATGCTGAGAACCCAATATGTTCGGCTGATGAAATTGTTTATTCTGATAAATTTCCAAATTTCGACCAGTCTGATGATGATGATGAGTTCCAAGAAAAAACTAATCATGCAGGGCGACCAATGTTTGATTGGTGTTATCAATTTCACCATCACCAGCTTGAAAGCCAAAATCCTCCATTTCGATCCATCACTAATGGCTTTCACATAATTGGAAATCAACAGCCTTTCAACTCAGAAGGTGAAGAGAAGAGCAAAAAATAAATTTTTGAGCAAAAGGAGTTTTCTCTTGAAAAAGAGGAAACCTTTAAATACTCCCCTGCTCAAGAATATAATAACCTCTTCACAGAGTTTAGTTCACTGAATGCAAGCACACAAGGGCCACAAGGGGACAACACTGTCAAATATGATGAGTCCTCCAGTTCAGATGACGATGAAGGAAAGGGAGAGAAACATATAGAAGACTATCCTACTGTGGATATACCCTCTTTTCAAGAAGAGACTTATGCCTTCATTAATGTTAAACTGTCATCCAAAGAACCTGAATGTATATTAGAAGCAAGCATATATCTAGAGAAAGAAAATATTTCACTGTTTGCTATTGTGCAGGTTAAGGATGACGATACTTCCAAGCTACAGGTTAAGGATGACGATACTTCCAAGCTACATACTGAAGAGATAATCCTCAAAGCTGATGTCTTGGAAGTAGATGATCTACCAATTGTGGAGGACCAAAAGGAAGATAATCTTCACCTTTTCTTTGTTGATCCTATGGAAGAGTGTGTGGAAATCCCGACTGGCTCAAATTATCAAGCAGTGATCCTTTGCAAGAGCTAGAGACATGAAAAGCTGTCACCTTCTGTGATAGTTTTTATTTTGAAGATTAATCTTCAAAATATACTATGGATATCTCTGACAAGCAGCCAGAGTTTCTTCTTCTTCTTGACATTACTTAGCTGGCTGCATTGGCACTTTTGTATCACATGAATATGTAAATACTCCATGATTAGAATAGGTTAGATAGGAGTGTCAATAAAGCTCAGTTCCGAGCATGTAGCTAGCTGTTGCTTTCTTCTTTGAAGAAAAATAAAAAATTCAAAAATACAAAAACATAGAAAGAAATAAAAGAGGGCAGATTGACAAAACAATAAAGGTACAACCCCATATCAAAAAGAGAAATAAATATGAAAGTGTGCAAGCTTAAATGCCACTCCTGCAAAACACACTTCTAGTTAGTCAAACAGCCTAATCTTGACTAATTAGTTTTAAATTTTCTGCTGATAGGGTAGTGAATTTGATTTGCAAAACTGTTTAATCTTGGCTTATCAGTAGATAGATTAGGATAGAAATTAAAGGTTCAAACATGTTCAAAATCTGAACCTAAGTTTCCAAAGGAGGATGACTCAAAACTTTTTTTTCTTTCGAAGTCATAAAAGAGACAAACTGGTTCTAATTTGCCCAAAATCTGAATCAGAGAACAAGGAAGAGACAGCTCAAACAAAAGCAAAAATAGAGCTGTGAAGAAAAGAGAAGGCCATGATGAAAAACTTTCAGATCTTAAGCCTTCCATTTTGATTTTTGAATTTTCTGCAAATAATAATCTATGTGCAGCTTGTTTTTATGCCATAGATCACAGCAAGTCAAACAACTTAATCTTGACTTGGCTGTTTTTAAATTTCTGTCGTAGAAATTAGAGAATGAAAGTCTGTTGGATAGCTTAATCCCAACAGACAATAGATTAGGTAGAGAAACATCTGAGCTCAACTGTTTAATCTGAGTTCAGGGAGAAATAAGGGGTAGAATTAGATTAGTTTTTATGCTTTCAAAAGAATAAAATTTTGTGAAAAGAGTTTGCCAATCCAAGTGCACTCTGATGAAGAAAAAATGTTAGATCAATAGGATTGGGTAGGTAGAAAGCTTGATTGATGAAAGATCCATTGTTTCTATGGCTGTTAAATTGTTTTTCAAAGCAAGATCATCCAGAAAAAGAAGAGCAATCCAAAGTTTGAGGCACCTGGTTAGCATCCTAGAGAAAATAATGGATCAGGCACAAGTTAGCCTCCCAGAGAAATCAAGTCTGAATTCTTGATGCCTTCAAGAAGGCACCATCCCCAAGTGGAGCCACTGTTAGCCACCTATAAAATTTGTTATACCAAAAGGTGGCTAAATATGTTTTTTGAGCCTTCAAGGAACAATTTTTTCCCTATCAAAAATTGTTGGCTCTTGAAGACTCTTGAAGGCATCATGCCTCTGTCCAGATCCTACACTGCTGTTTACCTTTCAAAAGACTCAGAAATCCTGCTGAGTTCCAAGCCAGATCACTTTTGCAAAGGCCATTTGTTCCCTTCCCCTGCTTCAGAACTAACCTTCATTCGTTTCCCCTTTTTTATCCATGAATTCCTCTATTTTTCATGAGTTCCCTTCTTCCATTCGTGAAAATCCATTTTGTTAAGGTTAAAGATTCATTCTTTGGATTTTTCCCCTTTTTTCTATAACCCGCCATATATTATAAATACAACTTTATTATAAAGTTCATATCATATAAATTATGGCCCACCGCTTATCGCAAATCACATTATCGCATTTTCTATGGTGCGTTTCATTAACTCATCGCAAAAAATTGCGATGCGATCGTTCCGCCCGATCGCATATCGCAAGTCGCATATTTGTTGTTTCACATCCAGTGATCCCTCGCAAATTTATGCGATGCGATCAACCCATCGCATAATCCGCCCATCGCACTTTCAACGATTGCGATCGATATCACCGGGCCCACCGTACGATACCCCTACCATTCATATAAAAAATGCCTTTTCCCTTTGTAAATCGAAAAATGTCATATTTAAGGTTTTACCCATTAAATCCCTCCATCACGCAAATCGCAAAATCGCATTTTTATGTGAAACCCCCTGATCACTCATCGCAAATATTTACGATACGATTTTGCGATCTCTTTAACCACAGCTGAATAAAATCTCCACCGTTGGATGCAGCCATCCAATGACCATGATCTTTCCCACCTTCTGAAGCAGTCTAAACCTAAAAACACAGGATTTTCTAATTGTTTTTGTATTTTGCAGGTATTTTAATGGTTTTCCATTGTATAAAGAAGGAAAGTCGAGGGTTAGGAAACACGTTTCTTGTGCCTTCGAGCTATTAAAAAGAACCATTCACAGGTTTCAATTCAATGATTTATCAATGTTTCATGAGCGTTGATAGCACGTAAAATGGCCTGTGCGGCCTTGCACATCGACAAGAAACTGTTTTATTCAAAAATAGTTAAAGAGTATAAGTTTGAAGACAGAGCATAACAGAATGAAGATTGAAAACATTTTTACGTGGATTACGGCTAAGACGGTTATCAAAAGCCTAATCCCCAACTCAAAACACAGTTTAAAGAAAACCTAAAGTGTTTTATCAGACAGAAGCCTCCACCGCCACATCTGAGGCAAATTGATTCCTCAGCTACCACAGAGCCACCTGTTGCCTCAAACCTTTCAAAACAGAGGCCGAAGTTATAGAAGAAAATCAGATATTCACCTCCAGCGCAGCCAGGGAGTTACTGCTGCAAGGAACTTAAATGCAACAAATATCTGCAGAGTTACTCCCATATTACGCAGAACCTCAAAGTCAAATAAAGCTCCCATTGAGCTTTAATATTTATTGTAAAACAATTAATACAGAGGACCACTTGTAAACTTCTTCATCGAGCCCCTCAAAAGGCCAAGAAGTCTTGAATCTGTATTAATTGCTTCAAGAGATATTTAGTTAGATTTCACCTCCTCTTTCTTCTATAAATACCTCAGTAGAAGATGAGAAATTGTTGGTTGCAGAACTTTGAAATACATTTGAGCCTAAACTTCCGACTGTAAATAGTGTTCACTGGCTCTTGGAGCTCTGCTTGTGATAGATAAATTAGGCTGAGATGTGTAGATGAATGCTAAACTAAAGCATTGGACTTGAAGATTGTAACTGGTTTGGAGCATCAATACAAGCTGATTTATGGGATCCTGGTCTATGTTGACGGTGATGTTATTCTCATTGTAACTTGTTGTTTTATTTCTGTTTTCATTATGTTTCATATTCTCTTGTAAAAATAGTTTAAACAGTGTTAGGACCTACTGTATATCAGTAACCTTCTCTGGCTGAGAAGTCTTTATTTGAATGTTTTCTCCCAACTGTGTTATTTAGGAATGATTTAATTCATTCTAAGCATAGGAATGTCGGCATTCCCTCGTCTTATTGTCTTATCTGAATATTATTCTTGAATGTTATGTTCAATATTTGTTAAGTAGAGATGAACTATGGAAGATATGGTGTGCCCTAGTCCTAGTTTTATCCCGAAAGGCTGTCTGAATATTTCCCTTGGAATGTGTTGAAAGCTGGCTAGTTTAGAAGTACTTACCAGATCTTAGGCCATTCTGTGTTATCTTTGTGTTTGTCTTGAAAGTAACCAATTAAAGTAGAACTAGGAGAGGATTTGTGGTGAGCCCGACCTGCTAGTTTCTACTCCAACAATTGCCTCCAAGTTTCCCTTTGTTTTAAGATGTTTTATATTGAAAGTATATCAAAGGCTGGCTAGTTTAAAAGTACTTACCAGATACCAGTTTGCTTTTATGTTCTTCTTAAGTGTTTTTCAAAGGCTGACTAGTTTAAAAGTACTTATCAGATCCTAGACCGCTCTTTGTTCTGCATCTGTTCAAATTCCCCTTCTTGTTGTATCATTTCATTCCATAAATCAAACTTCAGAGAGATCCGTAGACATAGATGACTTGCCCCATGGACCACTCTTGCCTCTTGTTGTTCCAATTAAACCCTATTATGACTCCATAGCCGAATGGACTAAAACCTGCAATTATCTATCTTCCTGGCCAAAGTTTACTCTGATTGCTTGCAACTTCTCACCTTTGAAACTCTTTGCATTCGGGACTTTTTACCTCAAACTGTACTCATGCTCAACCATCCAAAAACCAAAACAAAACCCTTGGCCTTCATAACTAGCCTAATATCATTACTCTAAACTTCAAAGACAAATCCATCTTTGCACTCATTGGAGAGATCCCTCTCCGGATTCAGGAGGGCTAGATCCTAGAATCCCAAAGTTGGTTGAAACGATGTTGTTTCTGTAATTGGACTCTGCCAATCTTGCTAATAAATTACAGAGACCTAACACACTTGAGGGACCATTTTCCTTCTCATTTTTTATACATGGCAGCAAGCATGATGCTCCTATTTTCTCCCTATGATTCTATTATTCATGCCTTCATGAGGAGCAGGGTTGAGGAGGAGACACATAGGATGGATGTGTCCACTGAGGGAGGAGTCCCTCACATCTTTTGCATTGCATGTTCTAATGGGAACATGAGAAGTGGTATGGCCACTACAAAAGCGACAATGTTTTATTATGAGGTGAGCCATATGATGGGTATGAGACCATATGAGGTTGGTTCCCAACTCATCATACATGGAGATGTTTGGGCCAGCATGTCTTGCAGCGTTGGGGGAAAGACCTTGGGAGGTCCAACCTTCTTCTTGCCACTTGATGGAAACATTATTGCAGCCCAAGATCAGCAGAAACTCTACACTTATCTTAAGTGGAGATATGGACAGCGTGGGGTAGACTATATGGTCTACCATGTGCAGATTTTCAGCCCACCTTCTTTGCCAGAGCCAAAGGTGGATGACAATTTTCCTGAGTTGCCTAGTTGGGAGGTGACTCAATTTGCATGGCACATAGCTTGGGGATGGATGGACCATATGGGGGAGACAATTCCCATTATATTTCAAACTCCATTCCTCAAGGAGGGACCTCTAGACACCACTTGCTATCCTCTTGAGAATTATACCTTACATGATGATGGCTTGACAACTATTTGCATGCTAAGGAGGAGCACAGTGGAGGATTGGATTGATGAGATAGCATCACTGCACTTGGAGGAGATCATCATATAGGGATTCTACAGGCAGAGGAGAAGAAGACACAGTCTATCCTTTCACTTGCTTGAGGGCAATAAATCTTTGGGAGGGGAGGACTGTAATATTCCAAATTTTTGCAAATAAAATTGGAACATTAATTTTTTCTCATATTATCTAGTAGATAAATAAAATGGGTAAGGAGACCCATTTGCATAAATAAAATTCCACATGAAGTGAGAAGGGATCTATAAAGTAGCCATTTTTTCACCTCCTAATGTGAAAAGGGGGCAAACACATGAGGATGAGGCCATGTTGACCAAGTCAACAACGCAACACAAGAGGGTGTAGCTTGCTTGGGAAGACAACGCAGTTAGAGAGGGAAAAATATTCCTTGTGGGAGAAACCCTAATTGGGTGGGCTCCATGGAATAGAGGCAACATTTTTCATATAAGGAGGAGGAGGCATCCATAGAGAGCATTATGGAAGATTTGGACTTAGAGTCTATTTGCAATCTCCAGTTGTTCAGCTAAATTGCAATGCCTTTGGCACGAGGGATTCCTATTTAGGAGTTCCTCTCCTCCCTTGAGTAGCTCAAGGAGGATTGCTCTTCATTTTTCCATATCCAGGAATTTGGCCATAGCCACTACTTCATCTACAGCACAGTCATTGGGTTGTGTTGTAGGTGTTGCTGTGGAGGATATTCCACAACACCATTTCTTGTATTATCTCTCATAGGGAGGAGTTCCTATTCTTTGGGAAGATCAGCAAGGAGGGTTTCTAGAGTTGATTTGCATATTTTGGCACTAGGCCAAGCTTCTCCCACATTCATCAGTGCAGTCCCTTCCATAGACTGCGTTATCTCAGATTTTTTCTGCAGTGAGGGTTTGCTCCATCATTTTGGAGGAAGATATTTCTTGTGCTGAGATCAGCCTTGCACTTAAGGAATCCATTGGAGGAGGCTGCTTCAGTTTGCAAGACATATTCATTCTCCTACTTCTATTGTATATTTTGAGTTGTTGCTGCTACCCAACAACTCCAGCATTATCGTGTTTCCATATTTTGTACATATATTATAGCCAATCGTTTAGAGGATTGTTGTAGTGTTGTTTTCAGGGGTTGAGAGCTTGCTCCCCCCTCATTTATTGAGCTATTATTGTAATATCATTTCATTACCATTTTACATGTTGCAGTGTCTCCATTTAACTGTGCAATCATAGCTATATTTCACATGTGCAGCAGTGTTTATCTCATGATTCTTGTACTTCTGCCTTGACGCTTGGTATTGTTCATCTTGAGCATCATTTCCCTCAATATTTTGTATACATTTGCAACTGCTATTATTTTAATAAGATGGCTATGAGTTCTCCGGCATTTTCTGAAGTTTAAGCAAGTTGCTCTTCATGCTTATGTTTTGCATATTGCTATAGCTCATCCCTTTGAGCAAGACCTTCTAAGGAAGAAGTATTTACATAGCTATAGGAAGAGTTTGAGAAAAGTCCAGATAGCCTCCGGTTCTCATCCTCTCTTTAGAGGTGACATAACTGGTAAAACCCCTCTCAGTCCATCTCTGACATAGCCTTGTTCATATTTCTGACAAAGGATTTTTACAACGGTGAAACATTTGTTGATTTCCATTTTGGAACATTACATTTTTTCATTTGGGTAACTGAGTTGGCAATCTCCATTTTGTGCATCCTAATTCAACAATTATGGACAATAGATATGGTGGTTAATTTGTTTTGATTAAATATGAATAAAATATTTTTAAAGGTCAAATATGTTAATCTATCCATGGATATATGTTTTTTTAAACCTTAAAAAAACAAACAAAAAAATTACAAGCCAAATATGTAGCTTACTCTATCCATGGATCAACTTCGTTTGTGTGAAATAGAACCCACCTATGGGCTTTTTCCCAACTAATTCCATCCAATTCTGAAGGAATTGGAGCAGATAATGGATTTCCATCGAGGATAAATTCTTCAACTTCCTCATCCCACACTTAATTTCGACCATCTGTGGATCCAATAGCTTCCATACCTTTCAAGTATCATCCAAAAAAATTTATTGATTCCTGCACAGTATACCTTTCAGTAATGCATCCTTCAAGCCTATTTTTGTTCTTAACATAACTCTTATATACTCATTTTCCTACAAAATTAACAAAAAAATTAAGTAATGTCAAAAGCTTTCAAAAAAATATTTGTTGTGCTTGATAAAAATTAAAGTTTCATGTACCTCTCAAAGGGGTACATCCATTGATATGCAACTGGGAAACAATATCGAAGCTCACGTACCAAATGTACATTAAAATGAAAAATTATATCAAAGAATGAAGGAGTGAAGTATTTTTCAAGAAATCATAATGTCTCCACAATATCGTTTTCCATCTTATCAAGACTCTCTACTGAAACTGATTTTTCACAGATTTGCCTATAAAAGTAACAAAGCTTGCAAAGCGTCTTTCAGACAACAATTGGTAACACATGACACAAAGCCACTGGGAGGAGTTGTTGCATTATAATATGAAAATCATGTGCTTTCATACCATGGAACTTAAGCTCTTCCATAGATATATGATTTTTTGGATTAGATTTGTAACCGTCTGGCACCTTTATCATGAAAAGAACATGACATAGGGTATGTTTCTCTTTCTTTGAAAAAGTATGTGGTGTAGGTGGAAGGAATATTGTTTGTCCTTTAACTTCTGGCCATAGTGCTTTTCTCAAGCCCATTTTTTGAAAGTCATCATGTGATTTTTTTCCATCTTTGGACTATCCTTTTATATACAGAAGGGTTCCAAAAATTCTTTCACACACATTCTTCTCCAGATGCATTACATCTAAATTGTGGCATATTGGGAGTTTCTACATTCCAACAAATCAAGAATATCATAACAATATTTAATATGGAAAAAAATATAAACATTCAATTCAACCAAGACATATAATCACAATGAGGCCAACTAAGCAAGTTGTGTCCAATAATTAGGCATGGTTGATGGGTCTACATACCTCCCAATATGGTAGATTGAATAGAATTGATTATTTCTTCCACACCAGAACATCGGTTTTTTCACCTATTTTACTGTTTCTTTTCCTTTTATTTGATTCAATATTCCCCCATATTTCTTCCTTTCCCTTTGTTTCCTTAAAAATATACGACAATTTTGCAATTGGAGGGGCATAATGATGTTCCTGCTTCCCATTAAATGGTGCCTTTTGTGAGAGAAACTTATGATGTTGAGGAAGAAATCTCCTATGTCCCATTTACACACATTTAATGCTACAACTGAGGTACTCTGATTCTGTGTTCCTCCCACATATGGGACATGCATTATAGCCTTTTTTTGTGCAACCAACCATATTCCCATAAGCGGGAAAATCATGGATCACCCACATAAGAATTGCCTTCATGTTAAATGATGTATTACTATAAGAATCATATGTCCATACCCCTTGGTCCCATAATTCCTTTAGTTCATCTACCAAGGGTTCCAAATGCACATCAATGTCATTTCCTGGTTGCTTGGGGCCAGGTATTAACAATGTTAACATACAAAAATTCATTTTTGTGCACAATCATGGTGGAAGGGTGTATGTAACTAACACTACATGCCAAACACTGTATGTGCTGCTCAAGTCTCCAAAATGATTAAATCCATATACTGCCATTGCAAGTCGTACATTGCGAGGTTCGCTAGAAAAACTAGGCCAATTGTCATCAATAATTTTCCATGTTGGGCTATCAACAGGGTGGCGCATTTGACCATCATTGCTTGCATTATCATGATGCCACCTCATTTTTTGTTACATATCTGTAGAGATATAATGAAAAAGAAAAATAATTTATATAAAGTATTATCATATAATAACACTATGAAAAATGGAAAAGATAATACAAGAAGGGGAAAACTTGAATAAAATTATAGTGTTCAAGATCATACATATACATTCTTTTTAGCCTTGGTGCTATGGGAAAATATCTTAACACCTTGGCTGGAACACCTTTCCACACCTTTTGAGATTGAGCATCCACCTTCCATCGATATTTTTCACATGTTGGCCATTGATTTTTACTTTCATAACTTCCTCAATATAAAATGCAATCATTTGGACATGTGTGTATCATATTATAGTTTAATCCCAATGATTTTATCAAAAAAAATTCAGCATATGCAGAATTTGGTGACGTGTTATCTTTAGGAAGCACATTTTTTGCAATTTTAACATTTGGTCAAAAATTGTATTAGAACATCCAGTATTCACTTTCAGATTGTAGAATTCTACAATGGCTGATAGTTTTGTGAAGTCAACACAACCCGGGTACAAAGGCCTCTTGACATCTTCGATAAGCTTCTTATATTCATTAACTTCATTTAGTACATTTGTTGATGCCAACCTCTCATTATCACAACTCTCATTGATGTTTTTATTAAGACATTGATTTACATCATTCACCATTTCAAGCATTTGATCGCTGACAATGGTTGCATCATCATCATCATTTATAGGTTCACTATCATTCCTAAACAATGTTTCATTCTCATCATGTGGATAATCTGGAACGCTTCTTACAAAATGATCACCATAGGAGTTTAAAAACCAATGTTTCATTCTCATCACCCTGATTATCATAATCATGTTGATAAACCTATTAATAAGAAAATCAAAATTTATGTTAATAATTTTAAGGTTTTTATGAAAATTAGAATCAATAGCATTTGGTTAACCTAGTCAAATAGGACCCTTGACTAATATGAAATGGATTACCAGTCGAGATGAAATATGATCAAGAACTTTGTGTGGCTCATTTTCAGAATGTTTCCTTTCCTTGTCAATAATAGATGCAATCTAAAGGAGACAAAGAAAAAAAATTGGAGTTTGCACATATAAAAATAAGTGATATGTTTATTGTAAAACATATAAGAGTGAAACTAGATCAATTCAAAAAAAATTCAAGATACCTGATTGGGAATGCTCTCTCCATGAATATACCAAATGCTATATTGTTCGATTATACCATCACAAATCAAGTGCTATTGTACTTTATCAAATGTGTGTACTTTCACTATGCCACATTTATTACATGGACATTTTGTGGACATCTTATTCCTTGAATTCTCCTCGAAAAACTTTAAGAATTCCTCAACCCCATCTCTATATTCTTTTAGTATTCTAAAAATAACCAATTTACAAGTCCTATAAATTTAATTGAGCACAAGTTACCACTTATACATTTTTGGCATATCATGATGAATAATCAAATATAAAAACTATATCTATTTTTCAATTTCATTGAATTTCTTTTGTCCATTTGATAATATGTTCCAAGCTCCTTTGAAATTTCATCTGCAAAGAAATATATAAGTTAGTTGATACTAAGGATAGACAAAAAGTGAACTAAATATAGATGTTGTTGAAAATAAGACTAGATTTGTAACAAAAAATTAGCATCCCTATATAATGACACATCAGATGTAAAAGAACCTTCTAATGGTGTATTTATGTTGGTGAAATCCACCGTTTTGATGGTATATGACTGCAAGGGCAACATTTATTCTAGACCTACTCAAGGTTATAGTGTATCTATGATAAGTCCTTTCATATGATGTTGACCACTTTTTAGACTAACCTGACGATGTAGAGACAATCTAGCAAAGCCCGAAGTTAAATTGCTTTTGTTTCCACACAAGTGGATGCATAGCTCCCCGAATGTGTGGTCTTGAGGGAAAAATATATAAGAATTTGATTGAATGTGAACATTAAAAAGGCATTTTTGAATTTTGGTAATGGGTCTGAGAGAGGAATTGGCATTCACACTTAACCTTGGAAATTATGTGTTTAGTGTTTTGCATTTCATATCAGGTTCAAAATTATTACAGATTTATAGTACTCACACATTGCAAAAAGTTCATAATGCACTATAAATATTCACAAAAATGTCACTTCTCCTAGAAAGCCCCAAGTAACCTCCAAAATACACCTTAACAACACAGGTCCGAAAGAAATGCGGTGAATATTTTGATCGGAAATATATTGAAGTACCCTCACTGCAACCATGCATGTCTGAAGAGTTCAAACCACAATTCAAAGTAACAACACTGAAACAAGGTATGTTTGAGGCTCTAATACATATTTGACAGCTTTGCTGTAGGTACGAGTCACTATGCGCCAGTTCGAAATTTTTATTAGCCACAGATAAACTGAAGGTTCAACACTTTTCACGTGCTTCCTCACTATAATAATTCTATAGAGAAATCCAAGAGAAGGGGCAAAAATTCAGACTGATTTCCTTAACTTAAAAAATTCATAATTCTCATAATACTTGGAGTTTCAGGCCAAGTGATAGCTCATTGGAAAGCTAAAAATATTCTCTAAAGGATGGTGAAGGTCTCATAGATAAATTATACCTCTAAGGTAGATAATTTTTCTTTTTTAATGTGACTGGTCATTTATTGGTGTAGAAATGAGGTAGGGCAGAATGTCTTGAGCTTCTTTGTGGTTTGATCCTTCAATGTTTGCCTTCTTCACAGGGAAAATTTTAAGGAAGGAAAATTATCTTGAAGTTTAAAAAATTGGCGAATCTCACTAGTCCCTAATATGCAAACTATAAAATGTTTATTGATGTATTTGTAAAATTATTCAAATTTATAATGATATTATATATACTGTCTATATAATGTTGGCGACTTTTAACATAAAATAATTTTATATTGTAAAATTTGGGCGAATCATTTTTATAAAAAAATGGAAATTGGCGAATATTTTTTTTTGAAAACCATGGAAAATTAGCCCACCTGCGAATATTAGCCCCTAAAATTTTCCATGCTTCTTCATCATAAGCTTACCATGCCATAGTGATATATGTCATTATGTATTCTTCCATCATTATCTAGTACTTCAACAAGTATGGTCATCCATCATTATTTATAAAAGTAGAGAAATGAAAAATCTTCATCATCATCTAGCATCCTATCGCCATATGTCATCAATGACAACCTTGATTAACAATTTGACTTATGTGTGGAAATAGAAGGCTCAATTTGTTATCTTCTAGTGAAATTTATTTTTTGGGAAAATACAAACGAGTGAGTCTCAACTTCTACTTTGAGGTAGGACGAGTTGCATGAGTTAGTTAACTCATTAATCACTACTTTGAGTTCCAAAAAGAGAACTTTCCAGAATTAGCTAATTTTAAGCACTTATAAGGAGATCAAAAGTTAGCACAACTGTTCATTGTTTTCTGTGCATGATTTGGTGAGACAAAATAATAGAGAGCACATGTTTGTGTGTATGTGAGCTTGTGAGAAGAAGATTGTGAAAGAGGAGCTTGTGCATAGATTGGTAGAGGTTGTTTTTCCCTCGGGAATTGCACTAGAAATTAGGAGGTATTTCCTAGTTAAATAGGAGTAGCCTATGTGCATGGATTGACGGAAGCAAATCAAGGGTCTTGCATGTATTTCAAGCTTAAGAAAATCAAATAAAACTAGATTGGTTTCCAGTGAAACAAAGTTGTATTGCAAGAGATCCATTGCTCATTTTCTATCAATAAAATTCTCAATCAAGGAGAGGGTTTTCCCAGTTGGGTTCCGTAGAAAAATTGTGTTTTGTGATTGTGTGAATGCGATTTAACTATGCTCTATTCCGCTGCAATTAGTAGAGAAATTATTTGTCTTGGTGTTACAATTTAGTTTCAGAATTTCTCACTATAACAATGCAAAATTTTCAAGGATTTTTAAATACATGGTATCAAAGCAAGGAACGAAGTAAATACCTAAATTCCAATTTTTATAGCTTGGGAGGTACTCCAAGCCTTGAGGATTGAGGGTTTGGAGGAAGGAGTTATACAAGTGGCCTTGTGGGCTTGAAACACAAGGTTGGGGTTTTTCACCCATCGTGATTTGTGCCAAAACCATGAGCGCATTTCGACATGTGATGTATAAGGATGATAGCTCTCGTTGAGACGAATCCGATGCAACAAAAATCATGCAATTCCAAGTCGTAGAAATAGATTTGTGAATTTTTGAATTATATGGTTAGGTTTGCACAAGAAGAGTTTAGGTCATCTTGATGTTAATAAGCCATGTGAAAACTTGTCAAGCCCACGTAGACATCCAAATGAAGCCCTTATATTGCGTATAAATAGAAGGTGAGGTTGGAGGCTAAGATAGCATCCAAGTGCACAAATTTAGGAGTAAAACACCTGCTAATGTAAGCCGCAACTTGAAGAAGAGAAGGCTGAAGCCTAAAATGACTGTTTTGAGGTCATATTAGAAGATATAACAGGGCCAAGGAGTAGCTGGGTAAATATTTTGATAAAAGGGTTGTTTTGGTACCAAAAGGGGTGGAATATTTGTTGTTTAAGATAGTAGCAGGCACTATAGTTATTACAGGGATAACACGGGTTTGTATTAGGCTTGTTGGAGGGGTCATAAGGCCTAATTCCTACAACATAACTAAGGGATAATCAACGTAGAGGAGAAACTCTAGAGTGAAGGCAAGCCACATTGATAGAAGGAATTGTTAGCAAGTGTTGAGAGGGTTGACATGGACTGTGGCTAAGCCCTAACCAAATTTCATAATACAACAGGGTACCAACACATGAGAAGGTATGTTTTTATGTTAAATTGTTGGTCCTAGTTTGGACAGTTGGATTATTTTAGTACAGCCTGCGGAAGTGAAGAAGGGAGGGCTAACGTGTTGGTTAAAAGCCCTGACTAGTGTAATGATTGGTGATTGGATCAAATAAATATGAAACCTGTGGGAGCCATGTGTTGTGGTTGACTTGGGTGTTAAGAAACCTCAACTAGGAGCAGATCTCGCAATGAAGTAATGGGTGTCTTAGGACAATATTGTTATAGAAGTCTCTTGGCAGTCAAGAGGAGGGTTTACTAAGTGTGAGGATGCCCTAGCGATAGGTAGATGCTACAACAAGTATTGGCCACTCGTGGTCTGCTGGAGGGCAGCGTGAGAGTGGGCCAAGTGTGAACATGGATTGTGCATTTATGGTCCGTTGGAGGACAGTGTGATAGTGCCCATGTTGGGGCCCGATGTGCACCATCTTCATGGACCTCGGTGGTTGCTAGACGTCAAGGGTTTGATCAACTAGGAGCAGTTTTTTTTAGCCCTAGAATAGTGTGTGGAGAAGGAATTCTACAGTAGATGATGGGCAGCCTTCCTAGCCTATGTTCATTGTGGGATATAGACATATTACAGTGATAAGAGGTATCACTTCATGCCCTATGTTGGCCTTCATCGATGCAACATAGGAAGACCATAGTGGGTTGAAGTCCCTAAGTAACTGAGGAGCAGTGATGAGAAGATTGAGAATTGTTCACAAATGGAGTCGTGAACAATTTGACAGGAGTCTCAATGTGTTGTGCCCTTGATGGATTAAGGCACAACTAGTGAGCAGATTGGCAGCCAAGCTTTGTGGCTAGATGGATTTGGAGCATTGATAAAGTCAAGAGCTGCAGATCGGGAGCTGAAGGACCAAGCTCGTACAGGGTATGACCGAGAAGATCTGAGAGAGAACGTGACATCGACATGGTCAGAGTATCTTGTTGAGAGAAAATTGGCTGTCGATGGACTGAAACCAAGCCCAGTTTTGTATCTTGTATCAATGGATGTATGAGGGCCATTATCCATGGTACAGAAGCCCTAGAATATTGTATTATATGTTGATTAATATAACAAATTTGGGTTAAATATTGTAAGAAGTTGTCTATATTTTGTGCATTGGTAGATTTAATACTATTTATATTTTTTTGTGAAAATTAGTATCATTGTGATTCTTGGTTTGGTAGCGTGAAAGATTTTAAGACTCTATCCTAGACCCGAGATCGTGGAAAAACAACATGGTATCAGAGAGAACCTGAGCTAATTTGAGGGACAATGAATCAGAGTGTGACTAGTGAAGAAACTCAGAGGGAGTTGTGGGTGTCTAGATCAAGAAGCAGAAGGTTCAGCTAAAGACATGGATATGTGGTCTTGACTAGCTTGGAGGCGAGATTGGCTAGGAGTTTTGGTAGATTGGTGGAGAGACTAGTGAAAAAATGTTTGTTGTAGGGAAGATTGTTGATCATGGAATTTCGTTGATTTTTCATGGATGGTTAGGAAAACTCGAGAGTTTATTTAGCATAGACGAGATGAGGTTGATCGAGATGGATTCATGTGATGGACTAGATATTTGTAGGCTAGAGTCTTCATCGGATCGTGTTGTTGCATATCCAAGATTGGAGGGATTTTCACAAGTGGTATTTGATCTAGAAGGATGAGTGCTTGTAATATTGAGCCAGTGGAGATCATGTAGGCTTAGAGGGAGTTGTGAATTTTTGAATTATATGGTTGTATTTGCACAAGAAGAGTCTAGGTCAGCTTGATGTTAATAATTCATGTGACAACTTTTCAAGCATATGTGGACGCCCAAATGAAGCCCTTCTATTGCGTATAAATGGAAGGTGAGGTTGGATGCTAAGATAAAATCCAAGAGACAAAATTTAGGAGTAAAACACCTTATGGTGTAAGCCACAACTTGAAGAAGAGAAGGTTGAAGCCTGAAATGAATGTTTTGAGGTCAGATTAGGAGATATAAAAGGGCCGAGGAGTAGCTGCGTAAATACATTGATAAGAGGGTCATTTTGGTACCAAAAGGGGTGGAATATTTGTTGTTTAAGAGAGTCTCAGGCATTGTAGTTATTACAGGGATAACACATGTCTGTATTAGGCTTTTTGGAGGGGCCGTAAGGCCTAATTCCTACAACAAAACTAAGGGAAAATCAACGTATGGGAGCAGATCTAAGGAATGTCTAGTCTTTCTAATCACGAAAAAAAATATGATTGATTTTATAAACCCTTGTCAACCCTACCACTGCCTTCTTCTACATAATTTGGTATACAAGTTTAAATATTTTGAAATTTTAACAATACAAATCATAGAAATTGGGAAAATACCTTTCAAACGTATCAATACACACTCTCCCTCTGTGAGTTCTTGAATATTGCAATTTTATCTCCATATGTTGGCAATAGACCACATGTTTTTTGCTCCGAATTGCAGGTAAACCCCAAAATAAGGAGAAGAATATCTCAATAAAAGCTGGAAAAAGAGATAAACCATATTTTATATAATAAAATCGCAGTAAAAATGTAGTCGAATCAAGAGTGAAATGAAGAATAGAAGGGTATGGAATCTGCAGAAAAATCATAAATATTATTACCAGAGAAAGATCACCGAACTATGTCCCGAACCTGGAAAGGGAGAGTAGCCTCCCGAAAGTAAATTTTAATAGGTCCATTTAGATTTTAGAGTAGCCTCCAAATTATATTTTAATAGGTAGCAAAATATTATAAAGCAATTGTTATAGTTGTTTTGATTTTAATTAATTTTTAATTTTATTTAAGCAAAAGGAGGCCATCTAGTATTTTGATTTGAGCAAAGGAGGTCATTTCACATAGAGTAATAAATTTTAATAGGTCCATTTAGAGGTTAGACTAGTGGCCAAATTAGATTTTAATATGTAGTAAAAAAAATATAAAGCAATTTATATGGTGGCTTTGGTTTTCATTAAGTTTTATTTTTATTTGAGCAAAAGGAGGTCATCTAGTGTTTTTGGTTTTCATTAAGTTTTTTTTTTTTCTTTTCTTTTTTATTTTATTTTATTTTATTTGAGTAAAAGGAGGTCATCAAGTATTTTTGGTTTTCATTAAGTTTTATTTTTATTTGAGCAAAAGGAGTTCATTTCAAATAGAAGTTATTTTAGATGATGTTGAAGACCCATAAGGTAATAATGTTAGTCTAATTAGAGTATCAATAAAAAATATATTACGGAATATAGTTTTACACTAGAGCTTGCATGCTCTTTTTGACCTAGGCTGGTGTTTGAATTTCTGACTTGGACCTCCGCCACCACCCCCTGATTCTCCTCAAAATTATGCGCAACCTCCTCATGACGAATCTGCAATCACTTTTGCTTCTCTGGTTTCCTCAATGGGACCTCCATGATCATGCCTAGTTGTGAAAAAAATTGTGAGAAAACTTGATGGAATACCAGAAACCACTCTGCCTCCAACACTCCCACACATAGAAGCCCTCTCATTATCAGAAAAAGGACTCGTTGGGCAGTTCATAGGACTATGGCCCTCACCAAAAACAGTACAGAAGTGGGTAGAGAGAAACTAGTCTCAAGTGACACAAGGGAAAGTAGCCATAAGATTCCACAGAAGGGGATACTTCACCTTTCACTTCGAAACAAAGGAGGAAAGAGACCTCATCTTCAGAAGAGGCCTGTATTTTATGGATACAAGAGGTCTCTATCTGAATATATGGACTCTCGACTTTGATCCCGAACTGGATGTACGAAATGTTGTCCTGGTATGAGTTCGACTACCACATATTGCCTTGCATTTCTGGGGAGATGAATCTGTCAAAACCATTGGAAATACAGTTAGAAAATACATAAATAGGAGCGAGCCAAAAGACAACATGAAGGCCTGTGCAAGGATTTGCATTGAATTTTACTTAGGCGAAGGGCTCCTATCCTCCTCCTTCCCCCCTGAATCCTCTCCTCTCTTTGGCTCAAATCCCTTTAATCCCCTTGGCATCCCCTCTGACCCTCCTCCATCCCCCCATGCTCCCATATTCTTCTCTCTAGCGACCCCTGGTTGTTTCTCTTCTCCTCCTCGACCCCTCTACTCACCTGGCTTTGCATTCTTGGGTCCTCCTCTTTTGACTCCTCCTCCCTTCCCTCCTAGTCCCCCCCTGATCTTGGAAAGGATCCTTACCCAAAATTAGTCAAAAGAATCATTGTCTTCTATTGATACCTCTGATAAAGCTAGAAGGAAATAAAATAAGGAACTAAGGGACGAGGTAGTAGCAAAGGAGATTACTCTATACACCCAACAATCTATGTAAAGTTACCTTGAAAAATGATCTAGAAGCAAAGAGAAAGGCCAACAGAATCATCGAGGGAAAATTCCCTTGGCATCAAAAAAATAATAATAATGATAACGGTCTCTTCGATATGTAGAGGATTAGGACATCCCTCCAAAATAAACATAATAAGGGATCTTATACCTGGGGAAAAACTAGATATCCTAATGATCTAAGAGAATCCTGGAAAAGCAGGGGTCAGAGGAATTATAATCACCAATGATAAGAGAAACACTATAACATATGATTGGGGATTAGGAACTATGTCTAACAATAGAGCGGAAGCTTATGGGCTTCTCCTTGGGGTCAAAATATTAAAATGAAGAAGGATATTGAACCCAATAAGTTTTGGAGACTCATCGATCATTATACAGGCAATGGTCAATGGAAATAGTTTAAAAAATGCGCCCTGCACCATATTATAGAAAGGATAAATAAATATGCAAAGCGGGTTGGGAAAATTACCTATTATCACATCTTAAGGGAAAATAATAAAAGTGTTGGTAGTCAGGAAAATAAGGCAGTTGATAGAACAATGGAACAAGCTAGTATTGATAGATATCTTGTCAAAATACCAATCCCATGATTAAGAAAATCTACCATAAATCAAGCATGCAAGAAGGAATCTCTCTCGATTAAATTAGTGATACCCTTAACAAGCCTGGAAAATGAATATTTTATTGTACCAACAAGATCTAAATCAATCATTCTTGGATTCTACTCTCAGTTCTCCTCTTTCATGTGACTCTCCAATCGACGGGCTCCCTGTCTTTATATAATATCCAAAGTGTCACCCTCCTCAATTCACCTGAATTCCTTGATTTCATTCGTGCGCAAATATTCCTTCCCATAGAATCTATAAACTCTGATTTTGTGCTTTTAAGCATATTAGTGCATTAATCAACTCCATATCAGGCTCGATCCATCTCCCTCTTATTGTCATTCTTGACCGTTGCTAAGACTACGCTCCCTGGAAAGCTCGAACGCTCCTTTCTCTCCATGCTATCTGTCCCTCCCTTTACGCTCTCATCTCTCCATCCTCTTGCCCACTCATCTTACAGCAGCTGCACTCTATCTCGAGCTTCTCTTTCGAGCCCAATTGTGCCTCATTCAATCGCTAACTATCCCTTCTTCTCCATCATCTTCATTTTGGCTTTGTTTTTCTTCCTTCTTTCTCTATCTGCTAAGTTGTCCCTCTGTGTAGCCCTGCATATCTCTTTCCAAATCCTCCCTCACTTTCATCCTTGATTTTTTTGAATTTAGATTTGTTCTCCTCAAGAGGTGCAAGATCCTCCATTATGCACCGTAGCTTTGCAGTCTTTGCACAGTCCTTCACCTAGCCATCAGAGTGCATATGGAAGGATAACCAAATCTCTTTGTCTCCAACACACAGAGGGATCATCACTCTATCTCTCACCATCAACAGATTGAATAGAAGTATCCTCGGAAACCATCAATAGATATGAACTCAATAGAGATAACCTCTCAAAATGAGAGATGCATCTTGAGCAAAGGCAACAAATACAAGATGGACAAAGTAAGAGAGACAATACAAGAATTGAAGTTTCAGGTAAGATCAAAGAATTTGGCCTTGAATAGGCAGCCTAAGGGACAAAAGGAATAAATAGTTTCCATTTACAAATGCTATAATCATCAAGGAATTAAACAAAGGGAACAACAAGGGCACATCAAGGGAACAACACAAAAAAAAATGATCTAATCAATAACTAGTAGATCTCATAATACAAAGAAATATCTTCACTCGACATATATTAATCCTTTTCCATTATGTTATGTAAATGTGTTTCTCTTCTTTTCAGTTTGTAAGGAAGTAGGAAATTCGAAAATTTTTGGAAACAAGGCTTTAGGTAATCGGGACTGCACTCCCGCTCTTATCTCTTTAATCCTGTTCCTCTTTAAACTATTTAAAGCCTCCCTTTAATGGGAGCTTTCTCCTTTTCATTTACAACTCCTTATGTGAGAGAACACTACAAGCTCCATCTCAACATGATGAAGTGTAGATATTGTGAGTAATTCAAATTGAGGCTTTGCAAATTATCCAATTTTCTACATTTGGTA
Source organism: Pinus albicaulis (assembly GCA_034641835.2). Classification (NCBI taxonomy): domain Eukaryota; kingdom Viridiplantae; phylum Streptophyta; class Pinopsida; order Pinales; family Pinaceae; genus Pinus; species Pinus albicaulis. The sequence goes on from CM076573.1 coordinate 500,390,510, forward strand.
TACATGATAATAATGGCATTACCCACAAACACATATCCTCATAACCAATACCTAGTTCTCTAAGAATCAGATGTTTCTAATATGCTCAATTAGAGATGAAGGATTCTCCTAGGAGGCCAATTTGCTGGTTTGGGGTGTTGTTTTCAGCCTTGGATACTTAGTGGTTAAGGGATTCAAGGGTCAAGGGTTAATGGTGAAGGGATTTAGGGTCAGAGGATTTAGCGGTTAAGGACTCAATATTTAGGGGATTTAAGTGTTAGTGGTTAAGGGGTTAGTATTTAAGGTTTTTAGGGGTGAATGGTTAGGGGTAAAGGGTCACAGATTAAGAGGATAAGGATATATGGCTTAGGAGGTTCATGGATTATAGGTTAGGGGTTAATGTCATAAGATTTAATGAGTCAAGGGGTTTATGGGTTATGATTTATGAGTGCAAGGGTTAAGGGAATATGGATTGGGGGTTAAGGGGATAGGGAATTTAGTGGTTATGGGTTAAGAGCTTATGTTTTGTGATAATTGGACTCCTAATCCCCTTATCACCACTATTTGGGGTTCCCCTATCAATTTATATCGTTTCCTTCCCTCTAGGTCCCCTAGGCCCTATGAAATTAGTTTCTAAGCCCCCTTCGCATTATGTAATGCTAGGATTATAGATCTTAGTAAATCATTCTTTCACCTCTGATTTCTACACATACATGCTACCCTTGTGTCACCTTGCCCCGTTCAATACACCATAAGGTAACCCCCCCCCCCTACCCACAAAATTTTTGGTTATGTCATTCCACTTTTCCTAAAGTTATGAACCCCTAAATTTGGTCTCAATGCCCCTACAAGTACACCCTTGGGTCCCCTTGGCTAAGGGAGTAAACGCATTAGGGGTTATGGGTTGTGATAAGGGAGCCCCTAATCCCCTTATCACAACTAGAAATAGGCTTATGAACACCATCAATATCTATTGTAGGTGTAACACCCCTAGTTTCTATGCTTTTTAAGTTAGACATTTGAACAAAAATCCAAAGGGGAGTGGACCCTAATGGAGAATTATTATGTGGATTTTATTTAAATACTTATTAATGAAAATAAATGGAATATTTATGTGTGCACTATGAACAGATGAGATTGGAGATCATAAGCCTGATCCATGAGGATATGGATAAGGTTAAGACTTTTACAAAACCTTTCAAAAAGCCTTGAAAGGAAAAATGCTAAATTAGATTAAAGAGGAAAAATATAAATTCCCCAATGAAGAGGAAAGTAATTGGGAAGAGGTGAAAAAGTTGGAAAAGTAGAGAAAGCATATTTAAAGTACCTCATTGACGGGTGCCTAGGAAAAAATAGGAAGAAAGCATCCTAAAAATTCTAGATGCAAAATTTGGAAACAGGCTTAGGGAAAGCATAGCTTAAGTAAGTTGCTCCAGAACAGACTGAGTTTAGTCTGTTCTTGGGAGGATATCAGCTCGGGGGTGAATTCTGGAGATATAAGAATTCTATGGTTGGGAGGATTGTTCATAGATAAACAGTGGTATCCACACCTAACTTATAAATTTATGCTACCAATTGTATTATGAAAGATTTTATTTGATATTGAGATTGAAGGTATTAAATTTCATGCTGAAAATATTAAATTCCTTACATTTAATAGATTTTATCAGAGGACATAATCCTCTAAAATCTATATAGTTTTAGGAAGAGGATCTATGGGGAAGTATCAATCAGAATCTCTAAACCAACATTGGTTTAAATCTGAAGATAAAAATTTTCCCCAAAGACAATGTATTCTTATAACTTTAATCTGCTTCTGAAATATTAAATTATAGGTGCATGAAAAGAAAATTTCAGAATATTAGATTTCCTAGCTAAGTAACTAGGACCTGAAATTAGTGAGTATAAAATATCAAATTCTAGTTCACTATTTCCAAGAAGGAAATAATTGATAGCAGAAAAATAATCTATATTTTACATTTCCAAGGAAGGATTTTAATATAAACCAGAATTTCAAATATGCTGTATAATTAGAACAATAATATAATGAAAAAGTTTTGTTGAATTTCTACTTCTGTATGCTAAAATTTTATATGTAGTAGAAGAGTAAAAGCATATCTAAAATACTGGAAAAGATCATCTATCTATGGAATTATTAATGTACAAAGAAACTAGTACTTGGAGTAATTAACATAAAATATCAGAAGGAGAAATAAATAGAGTCTGGGAATAAGTAGCTGATGAAAAAATTTATGGGCTCGCTATATGTATTCTTGCCACATATTTACTTTCCATGCATTTAACTGATTTTCATACGGAATATGGAAAAATCTATTTAGTTGCATGGCCCTTATTTGATAACAACCATCTGCCAGAATGTCTAAGCTATAAGCTTAAATCTGGAGATTATTTCATTATCTCAGAAAAATTTACTTGTCTAATTTAAATAAAACTAGAAATAAATATATCTAGTGAGAAGAAATTTTGTAGCTAAACTTTGTAATGAAATTCAATGTAAACATTTAATACAGAATTATGGAAATTATGTTACAACAGAAATACTCTCAAATTTCCTTAAAATTCCTAAGGATAAAGGTGAAATTATGAAATTAGAAAATTAGATCTGTAGAAACTTTCCTGATATCAAACAATTAGCAGTTAATTTTCTTATGAGGAATTATACAGAAGAACTACTGCTGTAATTTCTATCCTTCATCTAATTAATAGCATTAGAGCTTTGAAATAATAGAGTTTCAATAAAATCATAATTTTGCGAAGTGGTGTAGAGTCCACAGAAAATAAATATATCTATATTTACATGTGAATAGGAAAGGAAAAATATCTTCTTACTAGTTATGTCTTCATAGAGAAGTAAAATCTATTATCTGGAAAACTTCTCAAAGTAAATCCAGTTAAACTAGGCTACACCAGAATAATCTCTCTGTATAAAAAAAATCCTGTATTGAAATTTGGATTTTCAATAGTAACACCATTCAATAGAATGTGAAAACTATACACTATGATAGTATGAGAGTTAATAGACAATTTTACAAAATGGAATATCACTGAGTTAAACTAGATATATTCCACAAATTTTAGTAATGATTCTAAAAAGGTTAATATGAACCAGAAACAACCATACAAATTAAAGAGGAGATACTGCTTATTTTAGACATAATGGAAGATTGATATTTCTAAGATTTCAGAAGCCAAGTATATCCATATTGATGGAAGCAAAATAATACCAGAAGGCTTCAAAAATATTAAATTGAAAATATAATTTCAACCAGAAATAAAATGTTTGTTACAAGTACAGATATTTTATTTCGGAAATTTAAATGAATGAAAAATGTAGTAAGAGATCTTTTTCAATTATATATACAGGAACAACAGAAAAGAAAAATAAAGGATATTTCTGCATAAACCAAATCGAAATAAACTAGTAAAGGTTAATTAAACTGATACTATAAATGCATAATAATATCAACCGTGAAAGCTCGTAAACTCATAACCATAGGAGTTCAAGTTATACGAACTGAACTTTGTATCTTAATTTTTTAAATGTAAGGACTGTGCAAAAATACAATTGAGATTATTCCTAGAACCATAACGAAAATTTAAGTTCGTAAACCCTTGCAAGTCGTAGAAGACTTAGTAAATGGCATCCAAATATGAATATAAAAGTATTTAACAGTTCAGACTTAATAGTCCTGATAGGTGCCATAGAAAAATAAATTAAACCCTAAAATTTTATATCAGCAGTATGGAAAAATCAAAGGAATTCTTCGAACTTGGAAAATCTGGCCATTTTAGAAAATGGAAATTTTCTAGAATATGCCTATGTTCCTCAACAAGGAAGAAGACAAACCTGGAGAACGCATAAGTTCTAGTTAAAATGAAGAAGAGGTAAGCGAATAAGTTGAAGCTCTTGCAAGGAGTGACGGGACGCTATGTTTACCTGAACAACATTAATAAAACCCAAAACGCAGAAATGAGTTTCGATTTTAGTTGAAGTATTAGAACAAAAACAATCCACATCTGACAGTATTGATTTTTATCTTACCTGGTAAGAAGGAAATTGGTTACAACGCGACATTTCCACAACCTGAAAGGTTCAAAGATGAGTAAATGATTTAGGTAGCCAAATAAATCATATACTCTAGCTAAAAACAAAATCCCATAACGAATTCTCCAAATTTCTGAAACAAATCTGGTAGAAAATTCTTACCATTGGTAGAAAGATCGATTTCAAGGTACACCTTCAGAGAGGTAAAAACCCTTGTAAATGAAGTTCTAGAAAAAATGAAATTTATGGTTAAAATTTAACTAAACTATTATCGTTTACGACATTTATATAAAATCTCTGAGCTGAGAGAAATTAAAAAGAAAAAGGCGAAGGCGACGGAATTCATTATAGAACTAAATAATCTCGTAACCTGTAATGTATAAGAAAAAAAAAAAAAAAACCAGTCACCTGGGTGAAGGCGACGGAATTTCATTGCAGAGTTATGGACGCAGTAGCTCAGAGTCCGAATGCAACATTATGAAGGAAGAACAAGTGTTTTCAGAAAAACGTGAATGCCAAATGAGGATGTATCCTCTGAAATGTGCCATTAAATATCAAACGTGGGAAAGAAACCCTAGTTCTGATCACCCTACAGGTGGCGGCATCTAATTAAATCATATAACATTCAAGCAACTCAAAATAGATAGGAATTAAAAATTCGAATCAAACTCTGACGAGGGTTAATACCTCTGTCCAATACATTTATTGAAACCCTAATAAAGTACCAAAAAAATCCGAGAAATATCAGAGTGATCTGTGAAATCGGATAAACAAGAATTATATATATATATCTATCATAAGAGGTACGCTTCACCATTAAAACCTTGAAGTTCACGAGATATATTCCACTTGAAACTGACAAATAATAAAAGAGATGCATGAAAGAAGATTAAGGGAGACGTCAATCAACCTGGGTAACGTAAAGGAGAATTGATAGGTCATGTCAATCAAATAGTAACCTCAGAACCCACGACTATAGTTGTAATCGAATATGCAAACTATATCTTAAATCTGGTATAGTAGTAAAGTAACGAATATCATATTGTATATGATTCGAATTGGTTAATGATGATATAAGTTTTGAGTCAACTTTTTTAGTGGTATTAACAAATCAAATTCGTTAATGATGATATAAGTTCAAAGTCAAATTGGTTAATGGTATTAACAAATTAAGAATCATGTGATACATATATGGTATAAAACTATGAGATATAATATTTAAAAGAAAAAAATATATAAAGGGTTTATTTAAAAAGACTAAATTGAAAAAAAGAATTAACATTAATTAGAATTCGGAGTCTCTTGAAAATATTAAAGATAATATAAAAAAAAAAAATTGAGGGACATTACAGTAGGTGTTGCAATGAAATCAATAATGAATACAAAGGTTGCGGTCAATAGGACACAGATCATCAAGATGTTGAATCATACAATGTAAAGATGGTTTTCAATGCTAGCTAGTGATCTAGTCACATAAAAGAGTACCCCATAAATTTGTGCTTTGGGACACCCCTAGGATTCAATAATTAATCTAAAGTGAGAAGATTCGTTGCTAAGGTGACAACGGAAACAACATTGAGTTGATGCAAAATGACACTTTGTGATCCTTGCAAAACTAGGGTGTTGGTTTCAGCATCAACAAGAGGCACAATTGACAAGTGGAAACATCTCACATTTAAGGCACTTGGAAACAAATATTTATGCATGTTTCTCCACCAAGAGTACCTTTCACATTTCCCAAGGCACAAATCACATATTTGGATGAATTTTGTACAACTTGTCATATTCCACTAGCTTCATGCATGAAGAGGAGCTCCCATCCTTTAAGATGATTTTGGAGGATTTCATGGCATAATCAAGGGTCGCATGTATAAAAGAAGAACGTCATATCTAGTTGGTTTAATTTTTCTTTCACATGTTGAGAGACATGATTCATGTATTTTAAGGCATGTTTCATTGTTGAGTTCACATATTTGGAAGCACAAATGCACAAGTGGAAACATCTCAAGAGTGTCATAACAGTAAAAAAGATTTAGAATTCCCACCATTTTTATTAGGATTTAGATTTCACACTAATATTTTCCGGAGTTTCCTATTTTTTTTTTTAATAATCTGGTTTAAATTGAGAATAAAAATCATTACTATTCAATGAAATTAGGGTTTAGATTTCCCACCAATATTTTTAAGAGTTTCTTTCCATTTTGTTTAAATTGAGAATATAACTCATTCCTATGCAATGAAATCACTATTTAGATTTCCAACCATTTTTATTAGGAATTAGATTTCTCATCATTTTTATTAAGATTTATATTTCTCACCAATATTTTGACCAATATTTTTAGGGTTTTTTAATATTTTTTTTAGCACTATTTTATTTAAATTGATAATATAACTCATTCCTATTCAATAAAATTTTGTTTGAAGATGTGTTTGAGTGTCCTTTAGATAAAGTTGGAGTCACTAAGAAGTAAGCGCGCCATGATTACGAGAGGAAATGAAAAGAGGTAAATTTATATTTTATAATAACGAATTATTTTAAGTTGTTTTTTTTTGTGATTTTAGATCGATTTGAACTTTAATGGTAAATTTACATTTTATAACCCTGAATTATTTGCAGTTAATTTTTATGATTTTAAATAAATTTCTATATATATATTTTAGAAAATCTGGATTTAAAAAATTCAGAAATTGAAGCGGCAAGTCTTTGGTTTTAGCAATGTCTCGTTTCTTATGTTTGAAACATGTGTGCATCAATAATAGCTTAATTGCCCAAGATGACACATAATATTCACTTTAACACTGAAATAAACCTTCAAGTGCCGAGAGAGGCATTTGTTAAAAAATTGAGATATATATATATATATATATATATATATATATATATATATATATATATATATATAGATATATATATATATATATTAGAAAAATGGATTTAAAAAATCAGAAATTGAAGTGGTTGGTATTTGGTCTTTAGCAATGTCATGTTTGTTTATCTCTGAAACAGGTGTGCAATCAACATTTCGTGCATTTTTTTCTTGTCTATGTGCAATTTTACTTGCTATGTCCATAAAAAATTCTCGTTAATGTGACCTTGAGAAGAATTTCCACAGCCTAGCTAGCAAGATCCATCAACAATTCACTTTTATGTGTGTTACCCTCTGCAAATGCGCTGAGATTTTTCTCCATGAACAAATTTCATTGTTTATGTCAATATGAGAAGCCTAGCTAGTCAGATCCATCAAGAATTTGTTTTTGTGTGTTACCCTCTGCAGATGTGCTGAGAGTTTTCTCCATCAACAAATCTAGTTGTTTATGTCAATCTGAGAAGTATTTCCACAGCCTAGCTAGCGGGATCCATCAACAATTCGCCTTTATGTGTGTGACGCTCTGGCAGATGCACTGTTTATATATGTTAATTTTTTCTTTTTTTCTTGTTTAAAATGTACATTCTACTGTCAGATGCACTATTTATATATGTTAATTTTTACTTTTTTGTTTTTTTTTTAAATGGACATTCTACTGTAAATGGGAGCTTTGTTGGCTGGTTGGTAATGTAGGGGTGTTGAGTTTCTCTCCACCTAGGTTTGAGTCCCTCTTGTGACATGTGCACACCCAAATTTGAGTCCCTCTGATGAAATCTTAGTCCTTTGTAGGCTGATGTACATTGGAATGAATATGGTTGTATGTTGCTATTGGGGCATGTGCTTGGAATGAAGAGGGTTGTTTGTTGATATTGAGGGCAGGGCTAGTTGACAATTCTGGTAGCATATAAACCCCATTTGTGGCTTTTTAGCCAAAGCAAGGTTTGATTCCCTCTTGTGACCATGTTCACACCCAGGTTTGAGTCCCTCTTATGACATGTTCATCCTTTTTACGTTGATGTACCTTGTAATGAAGAGGGTTGTTTGCTGCTATTGGGGCTAGGTGTTAGTTGACAATTATGGTAACATATATACCCTAGTGGCTTCTTAGCCAAAACAACTTGAATACTATTATGATAGCATAGATACACTACTTGTGGCTTCTTAGCCAAAGAAACTTAAGTACTTGAATGTTGTGTGTGCATTATGAAACCTATTATTGCCTTCAAGAATTTGATACCTCTAAATGCATAACAGATCCATGGTTAAGATGGACGACTAAATATATAACCTATCCATGGTTAAGATGGACCTGTGTTAATTTATATAGTTCTTGAAGTCCTTAAATTATAAACAAAGGCCCAACAACATCTAGAATCTGGACTTCTTTGAATCTCGTATATAATTGGTCTGCTTACGATAACCCACTGAATTTCATCATCATTGTATATGGCAGACTTTTCCTTTTCCTTTTTCAACTAAAATTCCAGTATGTTAGCGTGCATTTGTATCTTCTACTGTTGTTCAACTACCTGTGCAGTTTTCTCTTCTTCTGTTGTTCAACTACCAATTCCATCTTGTTTTAGCTGTGTCTAGCCCTCATTCCTAAACTATGTCACTTAGAATTAAAACTGTAATCCTTATTTAATGATGCTCGATGAAAAAATAGGTCTCTTTACAATAATATATGCTACAAATTTTATGTAGAAGCCTAAAAGGTAGTCACATGAAGATGAATATAGAAAGATTCCAGAGAAACTAGGGTTTATTCTTGAAAAGTATGAGCCTCTATTGTTTAGTTGCCTTTTTTAGAGTCCATAGCATGATAAGCACAATGGCTTTGGGAGTTTTATTGACATGTACGTGGCATCCATTGCTTCAATATATCATTCAAGTGTTTCACTCAACATGATTACTTGTAATATTCCCAAATTTTCACTTGATATTTGGAATATTAGAGTTCTTAATTTTCTTAATGAATTAAGTAAATAAAAGAGTGGAGGGACCCATAATCCTCAAGATGAATAAATATCCAATTTTTATGTGTGAATGTGGATTAATTAAGCCTATATCTACATAATGAGGTAGTGGATAAACTACTAATGTGAATGGAATTGGAGATCATGTCTCATTAATGAGATAGATCATGGAGGTTGAAGCAGTCAAATAAGATCATGGAAGGCATCTAATGAAAGATCATAGATCATTCATGATGAAGTGATGGAGGAAGTTGTGCAATTAATGCACACATGATGGAGAGGGTTTACATTGCACCTAGACATGATGGATGAATTGGAGAGACAATGCAGTCAAACATGGAGGATCAATTCCACATGCACAACGCAGTTTAGAGGAGGGCCAAGGCATGGGAAGGCTCATAAACTATATAAAGGAGATGAAGACAAGAATGAAGGCAGTCTATTGAATATAGATTTTGAGGTCTGTTTAGATCCAGAATTTTCATGTGACATTCCATGCTTTCTTGGGCTGTTTAGAAAAGATTGCAAGTGATGTTTAGCACAAGGTGTTCCTGGTTGGGAATCCCTCCTATTTCATTGAGTGATCTCTTGGAAGAGGGTTCATTCTACATCAGGAATTGGTGCCATTTATCATTTCCATCATTTGCATAACATCTACCTTCAAGAATTACGCAATTTCTGAAGATTAGTTTGGAAGGTGGAGGTTGTCTTCAGTATTTCAGTTGGAGAACCGATGTAGTTTTATTCCTATCACCTTGGGCTTGAAGATCAAAATTACCAGGGCTTCATTTCAGATCTGGTTTCAGGCCAAACATTATTGACCTCCTATCAGCAGTAGTCCCATCAAGGATTACACAGTCCATCATTGCAGATCCAAAGGAGGAAGGAAGTTACTAGTATTTTAGCTAGTAATCATGTGAGGGACCATCCCCTCACCTTATCATCCCTATTCCCATCAGCCTGGAGTCTATTTCACAATATTTCAATAGAGATAGATCCTCTCCCTCTTGTACAATGTAGTTTCTGTAGCAGCTGCATATTTAGTTGCTACAACTTGAAGGAGGAAGAAGAGGAGACAAGATCTCAAGCTTCTAGCTTGTAGATAAGAAGGAGGGATCAACCCTCAAAGCTCAGATTTGTTTATAGAACATATTGCAGCCATATTTGGATCAGATATAGCTTCAGATCTGTATAACCCAGTAGTCAAAGGATCAAACCCTAGGAGGGTGATTTTCCAAAGTTGTAGATCTGGAAAATCCTTTCTGGGTTATCTTGGGTTCCCATCACATTGGCTAGATCTTGAATCATGGCATCATCAGAGCTCCTGAGCTCCCTATATCTACACTTAATTTTGCGGTAGTTTCATGTATATTAATAGTAGAAGGGACAATGCAGTATTGCTTCCTGTAAGCTCACTAGTTATGTAGTGCTAGTTGTAGCATCATTGTAGAGTGATTCTAGGCCATCTCTTTGGCTAGATCCACTCATTTTCTGTACATTGTGTAACTGAATCATCTCCATTAATAAAATGGCTCAACTTCTCTGTATATTCTGATGTTTTCTCTAGATTTATTGTTTACTTAGTTGTAGTTCTTATATTGTGTTTAATTATTACTGCATTCTCCCTTTTGGTATATTACAGTGGTATCAAAGCATGATCTTTAGCTCAGCTTGTGGACACTTCATCTTTTGCATCAAAAGAAGAAGCAGATAGATGATATCTATCATGAAGGAGTATTATAGTCTAGCCACTCCTCTCTTTAGATCCATGCAAGATATCTCCAAGGAGGTCAATCAATGAAAAAGGAAAGGCAGAAAGAAGATCCAAGAAGAAGATTTTATGAGGAAGGTCCAAGCACTTCCTATCAGCAGAAAAGAAGACCGAAGAATCATAGATCTCCTCATAGATCTACTATGCCCACTTACTCTGAAGAGGGTGAGAAGTATAGAAATGAAGGAAGAAAACCTGTTACTCATGAGACTCTCAATTTGTATCTTGAAGAGTACAAGGAGCAATATAGAGATTTCAAATAAAGTCTAACTCTCCAAGAATTCTTTGAACTCAAAGAAGAAAGAAGATCCTATAGAAACAACAGAAGGAAGAGGCATAATAGATTTTATTTTCCTAAATTTGATGGATATTCCTCAAGCACTGTTAAGGCTTGGAGGAAATATTTAGATACATTTTTCATGCTACATCCTGTAGCTAAAAAAGGGGCTGTCCAAATTGCAACACTTCATCTTCTAGGTGAAGCCAATGATTGGTGGTTTGGTCACATGGAGCATGCAAAGGTGACTAAATATTTAGATTTCTTTCACAAGTTGAGGAAGAGATTCAATGTGAGAAAACTAGAGATGTGTCACAAAGAGAAATTTCCTAAGGAAACAAAGGAGGATGTCAATCTTGTCACTCTAGACAAGGGGTCACTACATTCACCACCAACTGCAGAAGTACTTGCATCCCGAGAAGAGACACTTGCAAATTTGCAAGATAGTCTTGAGCTCTTGACACATAGTGTCTCATGCATGATTTAGGAGATTCATGAGGAAGAGGAGGAATATTCTAGCATTGGTACATTGGTAGAAGAGAAGCCATCTCTCTTACCAGCAGTTGGAGACACCATTGTCCCAGTTAGAGGAACTCTTATGTTCTGTAAAGAGGTTCCCACACATCAGTTGATCCAAGGTATTCATACAATTTCATCACATATTGTTTTAGTAGACCTTATTGAAACTTTTGGGGACATGCCATTAGGGCCAATGCATAACCAAGGGTTAGAATTTTTTTTTTATTTGAAGCAGCAACATATCATAGCGCAGAGGACCCTTGATCTAATCAAGGAGGAGATTAAGAACTATCCCAGTTCATCATTGTTGAGCTACATTCAACCCTTTGAGTTGAAGTGTAGAGTGTCAGAAAATGGGATGAGCATGATCTTATGTACAATAACTGGTTATGAGATCATTATTGTGCCTTGCTTTGAGACTGCACATGTATTACCATGCATATCTACAACATTGTCACTTAGCAGTTGTGAAAATGAAGAGGCCCCATAATTCTTGGAGCATTATGAAGGTAGCTTCACTCATGAAGAAATGTAGGTAAAGATGATAAATGGTATACATCTTGAGATGAGAAATATTTTCTCCTTTCTTGATGACACTTTCTCAATGAGAATTTCACAGCTCAAAGAGAGACTTCTACCTTCAGCAGATCCAGAACCTCACTGGTTTTGGAGGGTCATTGATGAGAAGAAGGTCTCATTAATATATCTCATTTGAGGTGCACTTCAAAATTTCATGGAGTGAAAAGTTCTTCAACAGTTTGGGAAGGATGGTATTCTACAAAGGGAGGATACCATGTTTATGCAATACATCATTCATCATCCACATTGGGATGAGTGGGTGAGAATGATAAGCAAGGGGTTGCATGACCGCTTGCAGATATATGAAATGGGCCAGCAATCTTGGTTATGTTGGTTTCCCTTGGGTGAGTTTGGTTACTACCCAAAGGCTACTATTTCCTTGATCCATGCCTTGAAAAACACTCATATAATGAAGAAGAAGGCATGGCTGCGATGGTTGCTCTTGGGTGAGTATGGTTACTACCCAAAGGCTCATATTTTCTTGTCTCATGCCTTATGTATCAATGATAGCTTGCAAAAAAAGAAGGCATGTTCATCTTTAAAGTATTTAAGAGATTTTTGCCATAACATAACATCTCCCATGTTTATATGTTTTGTAATGTTGGTAATATGGCATAGTACTCTCATGATGTATGATAATGGAGTTGATTTTTATTGCGCTGGTATGACATTCTATATGTCCTTTAGCATGTTGTTTTTACTCCATGATTCACATGATGATGTGAAGAGGAAACAAGATCTCTTGTTTCTTTGGTTTCTTTTGAGGGAGTTTGGCTTGTCCATCTTACATGGGGGAGATGGAGGATGGCAACAAGAGGCCCTACTCCAGTGGTTACTATTAGGAGAATATGGTTTGACACTTTGGTCTAACCATATGTCTCTATTTATTATTTTGCATAATGTTGGAATGATGCTTGGAACCAACAAGGCCAATAGGCTAAGGGTGAGGGCATGTCAATGCTCAATGTACTTCAAGAATCATGGGATGAAGAGATGTATTATGAGATGGAGCTTTCCATTTGTGGAGGGAACCACTATATTTTATGTATCTCATGTATTGATGATGATGTTGGAGATCATATGGTTGTCATTTGGTTCTTCATGGTGGAAGGAGGACATCTAACCATACAGCTGGAAGTCATTCTATACATTCTTAAGAGACAACTTTGGAACCAAACATGTATGACACATTGCAACAAATGGAGGAGGCCTTCATTATGTGGATTCCATTTGGAGGGAAATGGATGTATTTGCATCTACTTTTGTAGTTGCTTGAGGACAAGCAACATTTTTCTGGGGAGAACTGTAATATTCCCAAAATTTCACTTGATATTTGGAATATTAGAGTTCTTAATTTTCTTAATGAATTAAGTAAATAAAAGGGTGGAGGGACCCATAATCCTCAAGATGAATAAATATCCACTTTTTATGTGTGTTTCGGGGAAAAACACCCTAGAGGTTTGTTGGGTCAAAACCTCCATGGATCAAGGCATGCTATTCAGAAGGACTCACACACAACCACACTTAAATGCTAAAAACTAGATAACAACGATAGTAGAACTCACCCGTAGTCCTACGTTCGATGTAGATCCCGCGGGGTCCAAACCCCCAGCAACCCTTCTTCCTCTCCAACCTGGAAAACAAGAAAGAACATGCATAGAAACCTAGTTGTACAGCATATATTTCTCCTAAAATTTAGTGTAATCCATGTGAAACATTATGTAAACAATAATAAATGCTTAATAATCAATCTTTTCACATATACAAATAGATATTAACACATAAGTTCAGGAACAAGATGGTTCTTCATTATTGTGAACAGCATGTACAGAAATAAAAAGTGGAGAGATCACCTGAATCCTTCCACGATCTTCGAACAGATCGTCGTCCGGATCCATTCTGCCCTTGCCTCGCTAAGATACTTTCAAGACTTTTGCACTCGAGATGGCATATAAACTGATGAACATCTCCAGGAAACAAGGGTTTCCTGTATAAATCTGGGAAAGTGCAGGAGGCACGGGAAATCAAACTTGAATTAGGGATTCCAACAGAGTATAATGTCTATAAATTTCTCTCTCCCTTAGGCCATACACATGAGGGGCTTTTATACTCCCTCAAAGTAGTTTCAATCAGTTGGAAACAGTTGGCCACGTGCTGGGGTGGTTAAACTACTGGAGTAACCATCAACCCAGCCCGAAAATAGGGAATTTTTATATATTTTTTAATGATTTTAATGGCATACGTGGAAAAGTACATGTGGACTCGCGTATACACGTGGAAAAGTCTGGGGATAACCGCATATGGGATTTTTAACACTGTTTTTTATGAATTTTGTTCAAGTCTGTGGGAATGGGTGCCCAAGGCCATAGAGACAATCATGAATCACATGTGGGTGAAAAATGATGCTATAACAGATGCCCCCTAATATATGAGGTCAGAAGGGGTACATGATGGCCGAAATGTATTATGCACATAGAAAGAACTTCACAAGGACAAGGGAGGACTTCACCAGATTTCAGACTACCAAAAAGCAATGAAAGAAAACAGAGAGTCAACTCATGCTGAGGCGGGCATACCCATGCTCAGTCAAAAATACATCAGATAGGAAGTACAGAATGGATACAAAATATATAAAAGTATAGCTGAACTGAGAGTACACAATGAATCATCTGAGCATGGCCCGGAAGTACAAGTCAGAATCAATGTCCAAGTATCACATATAGAAATCTGATCAATGATGCTGAAACTAGATGTTTGATCATACAAGTAACTGAATCTCCAAGTACCAAATCATAAGGGGTGTAATACATGGTACAATCACGCAACTCGGGAGCCAACATATAGGATGTTGTTGTACTGACACTGCAACATATAAGGGTGAATGGCATCACTGGCAGAAACTGAATGGACTGTCAAAAGTGAACCGAGAAATGTTGATGCAACCCGAGGTCTTCACCGATCATTATGGCACAATTCTACACAATGGGAATAAATGAGCTGAAGTCGACCATGTGAGAAATCGTTGGATTACCGGTCAATAATGTATACCGTTAACCAACGCGCGACAACCCACCAATAATGAAAATGAGTGTGAAGGTGCCCCAGTACAATCTAACAAGTGCGAATGAATGAGTTGAAGTCGAACACTTGAAAGAATCTACCAATCAGGAGGCAATGATGAATCCCCACTGTCGATAGCGAAGAGTCTACCACTGATGACTACAAACCCTAAAGTACTAACAAAAAGACTCTAGACCTTATTCCCAGAGCAATGAGTTGGAGTCGATGGGAAAAGATCTGCTGGAAGGAAGGCATTAAGGCATCCCACATCAGTCTAGCGCGAGTGTAACCCGCAGGCCAAGATTTGGAAGGAATCGGATGAAGTAGAGTGACGGAACCAAATCGAAGTATGTTTCCGACATGCACAAGATGAAGCTAGCGCATGGAAGAAACCCTCTGAACCAACCAATAATGAAAGCTGACACAGAGGCGAGAAATCCACCAATAGGGTCAAATGGAAATCAAGGTACTGCACGAATCCTAAGTGTGATAATGCATGCTGACGTCAAACACAGGGGAAACCACTCAGTCAAAGACCCATAATGATGATCAAATGTTGAGCACAAGGTCACCTATCAATGATGGAAATAGGGCCAGGGTGCAGCTCTAGGTTTTCTCTCAGAGTAATGTGTCGTAGTCGATAAGAGACAAACCCACCAGCAAGAAGTCAATGGAGACCTTCTTAAACCAGCATGAGCAGAAGACCAAAACATCTGATGTGATAGAACAAGATACTGACAAAACCGGGAAGGCCGACTGAATAATGAGTCAAGAGACACCGCAAAATGGCCGACTCTGGTTAGACTTCCCTTGAACAAAAGCATGACTCGTGATGACCATGGCAGTAAAAAGTGACATTGTATAAGTCTGTTATGCAGGAGGCAAAAACAAACGCTCCATATGATTGGAAGAGATAACCAACCGGGGGAGGACTGACCAGTGAAACAAGGCAAAGGCTGAACCTAGGTCAAAACTAAAACCATCCCAAATGAAGGAAATATATAAGTGTATGTGCTTTGTTCAAGGGTGACAAACTGACACTGTACTGCCATCAAATTACGAAGTAACATCCCGTTCCCACTCTTTTTGTTATATTTGATTTTTTTGTCTTTTTCATATAATAAGCCTGAAAAAGAATAAAAGAATGCTATGGTACAATGGATATAACGAGTATCAAGAAATCAGATGCACTAGTTCCTGGGATTGGAACAATCCTATGCTCAATGCAAGGTGGCAGAAACTGGTAAGTGATACTCAAAGGAATGTTCCATCCATGGGTAAAAGGGTGTCAAGTCGCGATAGCTAAGTGCATGCAATGGTTAACTTGTACAGATAGTCAAGGTCAAAAGTTGGCTTAAACATTGAGTCCAAAATGAAGCCGGCTAAAGGCCAGGATAAACAAGTAGCCAATATGCAATGCAGTAATACAACTCAACAACACCAGGGAGCCTCTAGGGTAATAGCCATAAAAATGATAGTGAGGAAGAAGAATAATGAAGCTTCAACACATAAGTCATGGCGGGACTAAAGAGGACTCCCGAGCCTACATAAAACGCAGCATGGGCAACAAGTGATAGCGAGGAACTAACTAAGAAGCCCATGTAAAGGAAGGCTCTACCACCAAGTCATGATTAAATAATCGGCGAGTGAAATGGGTGTAATACTCATGACCTGATGGGATCGACCCTATGGCAAGTGATCAGAATGGAGGCTAGTATGCAAAATGCAACGGAAAGTGGATTCCCTAACCTATATGCTAGTGAAGATCATATACCTGCCATGACGGGTCAGCAGTCATGGATCAAAAACCGGGAAAAATCTCAAATTCGTCAAAATGTACCTGAAAATATACCAATCTGGGCACTTCCAAGCATCCGGGTTATGCAGCTTAAGATAGATTGAAAAAATAAGCATAACAATTTTTTGCAAAAAAATTTCAATTTTGGGCATAAATACACAAGTTACCTCATATTTGGTTCATTGTTACATTGCTGATTTGGGAAAAAGTGCTCTGGAGAAAAAGCCTCTTTCGTCAAAATAGGAGCAATCGACCGTCAAACTTCACCGAATTTGTTAGGTAAGCTCTTAATTCATCCTTGCTATTCATTTTGTCCGTTAATAAGTTAAAAATTAGGAATTTTCACCGTAGAACCATTTGTTTAAAATCACAGGTTTGCGCATACGCGGGTTTATAATGACCAAGTCGCGTATATACGTGACTGTGTATAAAGAAAGTCGCGTATGCGCAACCCAAAATGAAAAAACGCGCATCTAATGAACAAATTATTGAATTTTTTTAGGATGAATATATCTTGGAGAGAGCATGAACACGGTGCCATAGACAATGAAGTCATGCAGGACCAAGCATCACTAAATATTCTCCGAAATTGTGGATTGCTCAAGTTTTTCAAAATGCCAAATATGAAGAGTAATGTCCGGTTGCTCGAAATGCTTGTGAACTATTGGGAACCGGAAGAAGACTGCTTCATAATAGATCAAATGCCCATATGCATCGAAGTGGAAGATATCTATTTTATTACTGAACTCTCCTGGAGGGGGGAGCCAGTAGATTTGCATGGTAAGCCTTTGGGAGGGCTAACCATGGAAGATTACGTCCACGTCTACTGCGTAGAGGGTTCCAAGAAAGTTGGAACTCAAATTTCTATCAAAGATTTAAGAGACTTGCACATGAAAATTCTCCTTTTTACCATTGGCAGGGTAGCGGGATCTGCTTCCCTACACCAGGCATCCAGGACTCAAATGAGTATAGCAGTGGAATGCTTAACTCATTTATATGATTGGTGCACAGCTCTACTGATGAATATGAAGCAACAATTGACTTCTATCCGAAAAGTAAAGACAAAACACTTTGGATATGGTACAATCTTGATGACATTCTTCTTCGAGAAGATTCCTGGGCTGAGACCCAAAGTGATCTCTTCTATCAGCAGCCCGAGAGACCCAAGAATTGCCCGATGGGCTGACATGATGAAGAGATTGGGGGGAAGTGAAGTTCCCCGAACCACTTGGGATGATGAGTTCTTCCTTTGGTGGGGAGAACAAATCATCGCTGTGGAAGACTATCCCTATGCCGGGATGGATTTTCGAGGCGATCCAGACCTTGTCCTTCCACCAGGCGTGACATGGGGGACAGTCGGTAAGTTTTCAATTTTTGACTTATATAATTTTTTGGATTTTTTCAATATATGTGAAAAAATGGAAAACAAACATGTTTTTGATTGGATTCAAAATGACTTACAATTTTAAAATGATCATGATACAGATATTGGACCAGTTCGACCTGAGGGTTACCCACGACATAAGCGTCGCAGAGGCGAGGCGGATACAGTAGATCCAGACAGGACCCTCCAGGCTGTACAGAGGAACTTGGAGGGGTTAACCCGCCAAGTACCTATGGCTGCAGTGGAAGATCTGCCTGAAGCCATCCAGAGACGGGTGGTAGGAGTACCCCGTGACTGGGTATGGTTATTCCGCCGAGTTGCCACCGCGATCGTGTTCTATAGGAACACAACTTCTGGGCAGGGACCTCAGGAGTAGATAGATATGACATACCAGATGACTGTATATTTTTGAGACTGAACATGATCGGGCATAAGCCCAATTTTTGTATGACTTATGGATCCAAATTTTGTATAGTTTTTTGAACACTCTGATGATATATATACAACGATTATTTGATGTGATGTGACAAATGTATAAAAATGTATGATGCTTTTGATGATTAAATTTTATTGTATGGAATGATTAATATGCCAATCAATTGCTTGATTAGCTAATGAGTCTGCCATCCAATTGTCAACTCGAGGAATATGAATGAAAGTTAAAAATTGAAATGATCTTTGTAACAAACGTACCCTCAAGAATAACTGGAGTAAAAATGGATCTCGAACCCGATAAGTATTGTTCAACTGCGACACCACCAGCTGGGAGTCCAAGAAAACTACCAACGAATCAACACCCAAAGATATTTCCTCCGAGAGTAGATAAATAACTGCAGTGTATTCTGCTGTATTATTTGAAGCAGGACCAATGTAGACTCCTCTTGATACTAACAGCTGATTGGATGGATGATGAAGCACCCAAGCTGCGGAAGCCAAGTTCCGGGTGTGTCTACTAGCACCATCGGCGAAACCAAAATGACTCATGACATGCGACACAACCTGCCAAAGCAGATCAAAACATCACCATCCCATCAAAGATCGAAAAACCAGATATGTACAAAGTAAAACTACTATATACAAAAGCAAAATGTCACGCCGAAGCCTAGGCATAATAATTTTTCAAATAGAGCCCATTTCTGGGTTCCGGCAACTCGTTTCCTTCGAAATCAACCAAGGTATATGCTCCCTGTTTAAGGAATTTTTTAACGATGAAGGGGCCATACCACATAGACTTAAATTTTCCTACCCCCAGGGCATCTTTTTCTTGGGCATAGACCAAAACAAGGTCACCTTCTGAAAAAACCCTAGGTTTGACCGCCTTATCGTACTGAACTTTGACTCGGTTTTTATGGGCTTCATTCATCGTGGCGGCATCCCGACGCTGCTCATCGAGATGTTCTAGATGAAGGAGACGTTCCTCCAGACTAGAAGTGTCAGGAAGAAGTTCAACAACTAACTTAAGAGAAGGAATCTCACATTCAATGGGAAATACGGATTCCAACCCATGGACTAGTTGAAACGGAGTAAAGCCAGTTGTAGTTTTCACTAACGTCCTGTATGCCCAAAGTGCAGGATATAGCATAATATGCCAGTTGGATCGAGCTTTATCAATTGTCCTTTGAAGAATTGTCTTCAAGGATTTATTCACGGCTTCCACTTGCCCATTGGCTTGAGGATACTACGGAGATGAATGCTCCTGTCGAAAACCCAATTTTAGAGCCAACTCAGCCATCATGCTATTCTGAAAATGATTGCCATGATTAGTGACAATCTCTCTAGGAATACCAAACGAGCAATAACCTGGTTGAAAAGAAAAAGAGCTGTAGTCTCACCATCATTCCCAAAAGTAGGCATAGCCTCGACCCACTTCATAAAGTAGTCTACTGCTACAATAATGTACTTGTGACCTTTAGCTGAAGGCGGGTTACAAGTAGTATAATCAATACCCCACTTTGTAAAGGGACAGACAGTAATGACTGGAAAAAGCGGAGCTGGATGAGCGCACATTTTTCGAGCATAAACTTCACACGGATGACACTTTTTGACCGACTCCATACAATCTTTGAAAATCGAAGGCCAAAAGGACCCAGCACGCAAGATCTTTTGGGTTGTAGCAAGCCCAGATAAATGACCACCACAAGCTCCACTGTGGGAATCATTTAGCACAGCCTCAACTTCTTCGAGAGTTAAGCAATGTCTCAGGATTGAATCAACCCCTCGACGGTATAAAGCATCACCAATAATCAAGTAATTCTTAGCCAAGTGACGCAACTTACGGCGCTCATCTTTCGAAAAAGTAGAGGGAAACTTCGCAGTCTGAAGATACACAATGATATCTCCATACCAAGGATCCTGTGAAGAGATAAGAAACAAATGTTCATCCGGAAAGGATTCATCATAGATCATCTCTTCCCCACAGGGCAACTCAGAGATCAATTCTGCGAAAACCAATGATTTCTTGGACTTGGCAGACATAAAATCAAGATCAAATTCCTGCAAAATCACAATCCATCTATTGTATTTTCCCCCAATCACTCGCCTACTGAGGAAAAACTGAAATGGATTGGCTGCTGCCAAAACATAGGTTTTTCGTAGAAGAATGTAATGCACAGCATGAACAGCTACTAAAGCTAACCTTTCTATCGTAGTATACCGGAGTTCAAGTCCTACCAAGCCTTGACTAAGATAGTATATAACATGCTCTGCAAGAGCATCATCCTCCTGAACCAGAACCATACCAATTGTAGATTCTGCTGCTGGAAGATACAAAAGGAAATCCCTGCTATAATCGGGTGGACTCAATAAAGGAGCAGAGGTCAATGCTTTTTTCAAAGCATCGAATGAGCATTGAGCGAAGTCATCCCAAAAAAATGGAACTACCTTCTTCAACAATCTCATAAATCCCTTGGTAACTTCAGCATAATTTACGATAAATCTCTAAAGAAAATTAGCCTTTCCTTGTAGACTTTGAAGTTGACGAATAGAGGACGGGGGAGGCAACCAAAGTATTGCCTCAACCTTGAAGGGATCTACCCTAATCCCTTCCCTAGACACAATAAATCCCAATAACCGACCGGATGTAACCGCGAAAACGCACTTGTTTGGATTCAACCTAATCTTGTAGAAACGACATCGTTCAAATATTTGACGGAGGTGAGCAGGATGATCCATTCTCTTTCGAGAATGAGCAGCTAAATCATCCAAATATGCCTCGATAATCTGTTTGATGTCGTGGAAGGCATATGACATGGCCCGCTGAAACGTAGCCCCAGCATTTTTAAGGCCAAAAGGCATCTTCTTGTAAGCAAAAGTACCCCAGGGACAAATAAAGGCAGTCTTATGCTGATCTTCAGGACGGATAGTAATCTGATTATATCCTGCGAAACCGTCCATGAAGGAGAAAATCTCATTACCAGCACACTCATCAATGATCTGATCTATAAATGGTGTGGGGTAATTATCTTTAGGACATGCTTTATTAAGGTCTCTGAAATCAATGCAAACTCGAATTGTTCCTTGTTTTTTATCTACGGGAACAGGGTTTGAAACCCATTCAGTCAAAGGAATAGGGAAAATGAATCCCGCCTTAAGCAGCTTCTCCACCTCAGCTTTGATAGCTGCTGCCTTCCTAGGATTGACCGGACGAAGTTTTTGTCTCACAGGCTTAGCGTTTTCGTAAGTCTTGATCTCATGCTGGACAATAGATGGGTCTATACCAGGCATTTCCTCATAAGACCAAGCGAATACATCCCTATACTCTTTAAAGAGATCGGTGTAAATCTGAATCTCTTCAGGGGAACATTCAGCTCTGATGAAGACATTCTCAATAACATTGGGATCCCTGGAGATGTTCACCGGGATAGTTGGAGAAATCACAGCCATGTTCCCTTCAGCATATACCTGTGTTGGTGCTAAAGGGTTCAGGACTGGGCGAACAGGACCAGGAGACGGAGGACTTGGAAAACTTGTTTCAACTTCGCTCAAATCAGGTAAAAAGTAAGACCGATGATGCAAATCATCCCACGGTCTATCTATACCAGTCATAGCTTCCAGGATGGCCTCTTCAGATGGAAGAGTGGTATCAAGGCAATCCTGGGCAGAAGAAGAACTAAGTGTCCAAGCCGGAGCCACACCTCCATCCAACTCTTCTGGTGAAAGAGGAGCTGGGATGGATTCTGCAGAGTCAACAATAGACTGATAAGCAATCTCAGCTGTAGACATTGGAAATGCCATTCCACCCACTTGACCTTCCGCTAATGTGGTAGTAGGGGAAGGTAAGGTCCAAGGGTCCGAAAAATAATGAGTTCTGAAGAACTCTCTTCGAAGAGGAGCCCTGGAGGATGAAATTGAATTTATATGAATCGTAGGAGGTGGAATATCAAAAGTACCCATCAAATAAGAATACATTCCAACCCCTAAATTCTCAACATGCGCCTTAGTATTATCCAACTTTGGAACAGTTGAGTCAGTAGATGCATTCGGGTCTACATGAGGACAGTCCAGTTGATCCACTGTAACAATCCTCCCTTCGTGAGGGAAACAAATAATCTGAAATAATGAAGATGAAATGGCATCCATCTCATAAATCCAGTTTCTCCCCAATAGAAGGTTGTAGTCCAAGCTTGCATCAACTAAATCAACCTCTATATTTACAGTTTTTCCCCCAACACAGATGGGAAAAGCTGGGAAAATACCATGCGGTCTGTGAGAATGACCATCAAACGCAGTCAGAAGAGTAGCAGATGGAACAGTTGCGGGAGATCCAATTCCCTTCCATCATGTGAGAGACATCACACATGTGGAAGCACCCTCATCAACGACCGTCCGAAAAATATTGCATTTCCGGTACGATGATTTAATATGAAAAGCCATATGATGGGGGAGTCTCTTTTTAAAATTAGTCATATCAAATGTAATCATAAGAGAGTTCTTTGAGTCGACAGCCCCAAGAGCAGTGAGCAGAGCACTGCGCTGAGCCGGACAAGACTGGAGCACCTCAAGAGCCGACATGGCACAAGGACTCTGTGCCAGATCTTCCACAATAGAGTAGTTCTTGGCAGCCCTAGCATTTGGATTAATCATCGTGCGCTTAGTAGATGTTTTTGGCATCCGAGGTATAGGCTCAACAGTAGGCCTCGTAATATGAAGCAGCTCAGTAGCATCGGGAGCACCCTTAACTTTCGAAGACTCTTCTTCGCCATAATCACGGGATCTCGTGGCGACATCCACATGAGCACTCATCATGTATATTTTTGATGGAAATTCCCCTTCCTGGGTGCCCCCAGAGGAAGCCCCAGTATTTTGATTCACGCCAACAACTAGTTGTTTCCCTTGGGGAAAAGGGTTTATCAACACAGCCTGGGAACTGGAAGAACCCTGCTGAGCTAACAAGCGCTGTGCATCCTGAATTTTAGGGCAAAGGTGTGTGAGATGGTCTCCAGCACACAACTTGCATGGAAACGTCACTTTCTTTTTATCCTTTGGACCCTCACCAACATGCTCGTTGGTTTTATTCGCATTACCCTTCCCATTCTTGCCCTTTTTCTTATTATTCCGTCCCTTCTTCTTCCCTTCGGATTGTTGATTTCCTTTGGGATCGGAAGTTTGGACAGCATTTATCGACAAAGATTGGGAAGGTGATGACTCAGCAGGCACAGCCTGACCAGAAGGAGCAGATTGCAAAGACAACTGCTGCAATTGAGTAAGCAGGCTAGCTGCACCACTATTGATCGACCCAATAAGTCCATCACCATGAGGACCAGGCTTAGTTTTGGATAAATCTAATTTGGAGCAAGGAGCATTGGGCAAATATTTATGAAGGACCCCAGACTGAGAATATATCAATTCAAGCTGCTGGGCCCTAAAAATGGCCTGTTCCTCAGAAAATACCCCAGACAGGGATACATCCTTAGAAATGTCTGACTGCAGAGATTTCAGAAACCATTCCAAAAGGAATTCTCCTGGAATATGAGCTTTAATAAGCCTCTTTCTTCTCCGCCATTCCTGAATATGGTCAGAAATGTTGGTTGCATCGTCCTGTTTAAAATTAGCTAGGAGTTCAGTCCCGGCGTCATAACGGACGGGCAACTGGAAATGATTTAGAAATGTAACAGCCAGATCTCCAAATGTAGCAAAATTTCCCCCAGTTAACTCAATATACCACTTGGCAGCGTTTCCAGTTAAGGTGCGTTGAAACAATCTCAACCTAATCGAATCATCGATCAGGGAGTTAGAAGAGCACCATAAATGGAAGGTGGTGATATGATCAGCCGGGTCCTCTCCATTCTTGCCTTCAAACTTTGGAATGTCCGAAGGTAGTTTGGTCGGAACCGGAGGCCACCCCAGACTGTACTGGATCGGATCATTCGTCAATTTCAATAGATCTGGCAAGTTTAACGTTGCCAGAAAAGGTAAACAAGGTGGAGCCTCAGGATTCCATCCTTGATGGAATGAATACCCTACATTATAAAAAGAATACCCTGGATTTGATGAGGCACCAGGTTGCCAAAAAGAACTCGTAGAAAAAGGAGAAGAACCTCCTCCCAACGCAGAGTCACCAAATACCGGACCAGTTCCCCCCCGAAGTATTGAACGAAGAGGAAAGCCCCTGATAGGGGTTCCAGGCATTAGAAAGAGGGGAAAAAGTCTGATAAGCACTCGATGAAGGGAAAGAAGCATTCCCTTGGTGACCAGCGTAAAACTGATTCCCTGCCCCTGCTGTAGTGAATACAGGGTTCCAACCTGTAAAAGTAGTCAAATTATGACCTCCAGACCAAGGGTTGAAACTCTGAGTCTGAGAAGTAAACGGAAAGGACCCTAAAGAAGGATTCGAACTAGGAATATGCCCAGCTTCGAAGGGGAACCCTTGAAAAGAAGCTGATCCACTAGCCATGGAAGACATGGGTGTAGATCCAGCTGCAGCAGCAGAAAAGGAAAATGAAGGAATCCCACTAGTGGGCATTCCAAAACAAAAGGGACCAGATTGAGAAGCATGTGCTTGGGTGAAACCAGAGCCAAACACAGCAGTACTAGAAGCAATCGAAGATATAGCAATAGTGCCTCCTCCTTCTACAGAAGCAGGAGTCTGAATGCCTGCAGCACTCACAGCAAAAGCTGCGTTCCCAGTCGTGGCCATCGAAAGGTATGAATAATATGGAGGATCTTCTGGTCTCTCTGACTCAGGTCCGATGTATTCAACAACGAACGGATAATCAAGAGGAAGAGGAGATGGAAGTGACTCAGAGGGTTGAGACACTTCCTCTACTTGTACTTCTTCTTCCTACAGAAATAAGACTCTCGAGGTGAGCGGAACGCTCCTCTTGGAACCAACACCAGAACTAGCTACGAAACCTTCAATCCCTTGTGGAGGATCTCTCTCCACTGCGTCAGACGCCACAGGGTGATACTCACCTGCTAAATTACTCCTACGCCTTCTTGAAGAAGGCTCTGGACTCTCGGGAGATAACCCCCGGATTCTCCTCGATCGACGAGGCGCTTGATCAGCCACTTTAACAAATTTTAATTAGACTCAAAAAGTATAAAGCTAGGCAAGCTAGGAGCAAAGAGCACTCACTAAAAAGAAATCCCTGAGATACAATCAAGTAAACAGCCTTCAGGTATTTCCGCTCCGGGTGATTAGGACCGGACACCAAAATACAAGAAAGCGAAATATAGGACCTCCCGAAAGTAGTCTGGGATAATTACGGCCCAGGCCTACTAGCGAAGGTAACAGAAACAGTTACGCCGACCTCCTAACAACAACCTTTGCCGGCACAAGTACCCAAGCTTCGCAAGGGCACCCCCCAGAAGTACTGCTGGAAGTGATACGACGTCTGCCTCAGGTACCACGGGTATTCCCCCCCGCAGTCACCTGTGTGGAACCTAGGAATGGCAACTATGGGCACCAATCCGTGTCAGAAGCTGGGCGGAACGGTCTTGAGGCAAGATCCAGCAAATCAGAGAGGGGGTATCTCTCTTCTCGGCCTTCACTTCCCCTCGCGCTTGACTCTCTGGAGGAGAGCTTTCCTGGTCCACCTAACGGAGTTGGATTTCGCTCAATTAATAAACTTCTATGTTTTTGTTTGAGCGGCCTTGGAGAGTTAACTCTCCACTCACCTAATCCAAGGCCCTACAACCTAGCTGGTTGGTGTATGACACTTAATAAAAAACTTGCTAGTTGCTTTTAAATTATAGCGCTTATTTTAATCGGCTGTTATATTAAGTCAAAGGGATACGGAAATGAAACTCGTGGTGTTTTGTGACGTAGAAAATAAATTAATGAAAACCAAACTACATGCAAATGCAGTAATTGCCTTTTGATGAAAAGAAATTTCTACAGGGGTTCTACGAGACTAAATTTTTTTTTTTTCCTTTTTTTTTTCTTTTCAGATAACAAACTCACACTCGTAAAAACTATGAAAATGACTATAAATGCTTAAGTGCACCTAATGCAAATAACTAAGAGCATGCAAATTCTAAGATGCAAAATCTACTAAAGCAGAGAGAAATTTCCCAAAGATCCTTCAGTTTTATCTCTTTTTGACTGTGTCCACAAAACTAGTTCCCAAAAGTAGAAACCCTCAATATGAAGACATCAAAATATGCTTGAAAACAAGAGGAAGAAACCAATGAAAATTCCTTTCCAAAATCAAGTCAAAAACCAAAGGCAAGAAATCTCAACAAAGCTTCAAAAGATATAACGAAACGAAAACAAAAATGAAAAGCAAAATCAAATGACAAAACAAAATGTTTTTTGAGCTTTTGAATTTTATAAAAATAAGAGCTCGAAGAGACCAAGAAAACTACCAAATCCCAAGCCAAACAACTCTGAATTTCAAGCAAAACTTCAAAAATGCTCCAAATCTTATAGGGCTACCTAGTAGCAAGATTTATATGAGAAAAAGAAGACAAGAAACTCAGTAACTTAGCCTAGAAGAATAGTACAACCTTGCAGCAAACAAAAACTTCAAAGAACCAAGAAAGACTCTTCAAAAATTGCAACAAGACCTAGTCAAATGAAATCAAGAAAACTAACGAAAAGTAGGAAAAAATCCAAGCACAAAGAAAAACATAAGATGAGGAAAGAGTATATGAGCAAAATCTCTCTGTCCTGATAAAGCAGAACAACCAAGAATCCCCAGGAAGAGATCTTGGTACTCGAACCAGAAATGCAAGCACTAAAAACAAGATTTTCCAGATAAGCTAGTCTTCAACGAAACAAGAGAGAAAAAAGACCAATGACTACTACTAACACAATCCAGAGACTAAAAAGACACTGTAGGAACAGGTCTCCACAGGCAGACAGGACCAAAAAGTCAAGAAATCAAAAATTTCAAAATCTACCCAGGCATACGCTACTTGACAGTTTTGAAACAAGCGTGCATACGCGACTGTGTCAAAGGAAACCCGCGTATACGCAACTCCCTTTGAAGAAAACTGCGTGTATACGCATCTTTGTATAGAAAAACTCGTGTATATAAAGGTAAATAATGAAAAATAAAAAATATCAAGCCTGGATAAAAAACCAGGTCTTCAGTCTGACTGAGAAAAAGTTAACTGGACTGGAAATAATAGTTAAAACTGTTGGAAACCTTTCAAACAGCTGAAACCACCCAACTGGGGAATCACAAAAATGCGATCCCCAGTAGATTCGCCAGTTCTGTTTTGGGGAAAAACACCCTAGAGGTTTGTTGGGTCAAAACCTCCACAGATCAGGGCATGCTATTCAGAAGGACTCACACACAACCACACTTAAATGCTAAAAACTAGATAACAACTATAGTAGAACTCACCCGTAGTCCTACGTTCGATGTAGATCCCGCGGGGTCCAAACCCCCAGCAACCCTTCTTCCTCTCCAACCTGGAAAACAAGAAAGAACATGCACGAAAACCTAGTTGTACAACATATATTTCTCCTAAAAGTTAGTGTAATCCATGTGAAACATTATGTAAACAATAATAAATGCTTAATAATCAATATTTTCACATATACAAATAGATATTAACACATAAGTTCAGGAACAAGATGGTTCTTCATTATTGCGAACAGCATGTACAAAAATAAAAAGTGGAGAGATCACCTGAATCCTTCCACGATCTTCGAACAGACCATCGTCCGGATCCGTCCCGCCCTTGCCTCGCTAGGATACTTTCAAGACTTGTGCACACGAGATGACATATAAACTGATGAACATCTCCAGGAAACAAGGGTTTCCTGTAAAAATCTGGGAAAGTGCAGGAGGCACGGGAAATCAGACTTGAATTGGGATTCCAACAGAGTATAATGTCTATAAATTTCTCTCTCCCTTAGGCCATACACATGAGGGGATTTTATACTCCCTCAAAGTAGTTTCAATCAGTTGGAAATAGTTGGCCACGTGCTGGGGTGGTTGAACTACTGGAGTAACCATCAACCTAGCCCAAAAATAGGGAATTTTTATATATTTTTTAATGATTTTAATGGCATACGCGGAAAAGTACATGTGGACTCGCGTATACATGCGGAAAAGTCTGGGCATAACCGCGTATGGGATTTTTAACATTGTTTTTTATGAATTTTGTTCAAGTTTGTGGGAATGGGTGCCCAAGGCCATAGAGACAATCATGAATCACATGTGGGTGAAAAATGATGCTATAACAATGTGTGAATGTAGATTAATTAAGCCAAGATCTACATAATGAGGTAGTGGAGCAACTACTAATGTGAATGGAATTGGAGATAATGTCTGATTAATGATATAGATCATGGAGGTTGAAGCAGTCAACTAAGATCATGGAAGGCAATAATGAAAGATCATAGAGCATTCATGATGAAGTTGTGCAATTAATGCACACATGATGGAGAGGGTGTACATTTCACCTAGACATTATGGATGAATTGGAGAGACAACACAGTCAAACATGGAGGATCAAGTCCACATGAACATCGCAGTTTAGATGAGGGCCAAGGCATGGGAAGGCCACGGGGGCTTCACTACGGGAGCAATACCATAGCACATGCGTTCATATTGGGGGATATATAATGAGGAAAAAATGACATAATATATTGGGGAATACATAGGGGGTAAAGGGTTTTTATATTGGGAGGTATAAATAATTGAACTCAAAGTTAATGAAACAATATAAAGGGGTATAAAAAATGTTAATGAAAAAATGGATACCTACAATATATAGTGAAATTAGAGGATTTTTAAATTGGGAAGGTGTATTGGGTTTATATTGCTAGGGGGTTAAATAATGTGATTTTTAGAGGTATGTTCCAATATGTACGCAAATTAAGGGTATTGTTTAATATGCTATGATTGCACGTGATATGTTAGAGGGTCATTGAGTGAAGCCCCCGTGGGGAAGGCTCATAAACTATATAAAGGAAATGAAGACAAGAATGAAGGCAGACTATTGAATATATATTTTGAGGTCTGTTTATATTTTTAATTGTCATGTGACATTCCATGCTTTCTTGGGTTGTTTACCAAAGATTGCAAGTGTTGTTTAGCACATGGTGCTTCTGATCGAGAATCCCTCCTCTTTCATTGAGTGATCTCTTGGAAGAGGGTTGTACTTAATTCTACATCAGGAATTGGTGTCATTTATCATTTCCATCATCTGCATAACATCTACCTTCAGGAATAACGCAATTTCTGAAGATCATTTTGGAAGGTGGAGGTTTTCTTCAGTATTTCAGCTGGAGAACCGGTGTAGGTTTATTCCTATCACCTTGGGATTGAAGATTAGAATTCCCACGGCTTCATTTTAGATCTAGAATTTGGACAAACATTATTTACCTCCTATCAACAATAGTCCCATCAAGGATTACGCAGTCCATCATTGCAGATCCAAAGGAGGAAGGAAGTTACTAGTATTTCAGCTAGTAATCCTGTGAGGGACCATCCCCTCACCTTTCCATCCCTATTTCCATCAGCCTGGAGTCTATTGCAGCATATTTCAGCAGGAATAGAGCCTCTCCCTCTTGTACAGCGTAATTTCTATAGCAACTGCATATTCATTTGCTGCAACTTGAAGGAGGAAGAAGAGGAGACCAGATCTCAAGCTCCTAGCTTATATATCTGAAGGAGGGATCAACGCTCAAAGCTTAGATATATTTATAGAACATATTGTAGCCATATTTGGTTCATATCTAGCTTCAGATCTGTATAGCTTAGTAGTCAAAGGATCAAACCCTAGGAGGGTGATTTAAAAAGTTGTAGATCTGGAAAATCCTTTTTGGGTTATCTTGGGTTCCCATCACATTGGCCAGATCTTGAATCTTGGCACCATTAGAGCTCCTGAGCTCCCTATATTTGCATTTCATTTTGTAGCAGTTTCATGTATATCAGTAGCAGAAGGGACAACACAATATTGCTTCCTGTAAGCTCACCAGTTACGCAGTGCTAGTTGTAGCATCATTGCAGAGTGATTCTAGGCCATCTCTTTGGCTAGATCTACTCATTTTCTGTACATTGTGTAACTGAATCATATCCATATAATAAAATGGTTTAGCTTATCTGTATATTCTAATGTTGTCTCTAGATTTATTATTTACTTAGTTGCAGTTCTTATATTTTGTTTAAGTATAACTGCATTCTCCCTTTTGGGATATTACATTACTGTTAGATTCTTTTCTCTCTTTCTTTTTTACATTGGACTTCTGTAATGGTTCTTTCAGCCTAGTTGTTCACATAGCAATTGTTTTTAACTTTTTGTAGCCTAGTTGTTCACATGGAAATAATTTATTGTTTATATTTAGGAAAAATAACTCCTCAATTATTTTTATATGTGAACCCATTCACACCACCCTGCAATTTATTCCTTGGAAATGGTAATGTTGTTGTGGCTTTAGACTATAAAATTTTACAACTCATACTTCTAAATATTTGAGAACATAAATGAAAGGTAAATGTACATGTTCCAAACCTTTATTAATTTGATTTATTGGTGTGATGCTGCATGGTTTTTGGCATTTGGAGTTAACATGTTGTGGAAATGTATCTAATTGTTTTGATTAATGTTTGTCTGACACCCACAAGATAAAAAAAATGATAGTTGTGATTATCTACATAACAAAGACCCTTGAAAATACTATGATCTAAATTGAATTCTTATGAAATGGCAAGGATTTGCTAATAAATTTTTTTTTCTTTTGTTATGCAGTCTATCCACGGATATCCATACCGAGGTAAGAAATTATTTTTCGTTTTGGACGTTAATGTGTTTTTAACAATTATTTTCTTTTCTTTTCTACTTTAAAATTTTTCTTACTAACTTTGATTAAGTGTCACAATATATATGTGTAGGTATCCAATAGGAATGAAAGACATCATAAGAGAACACTTTTAACAGTGAGTAAAACCACAAAGTCAAGCCACATTACAAAAAAAAAAATGACTACATTCGATGTGGCATCATCAAAAACACCCGCAAAAGAGAGCACCAGGATCCATTCCCCCAGTACAACATGAAACTAGTTGCTTTAGTGTCAACACCAATTCTAATGCACATATTATTGAGAAAAAAGTGGATAAACCATTGGAAGGTATGATCTTTTTTCAACTTTATATTTCCTATATAAATACTTAAAGATTTTATGTTAAGAGATTCATATTGTTATTGTCTCAAGAGGCATGACTTGTTTTCCAGAAAATTCTCAGCACGTACCATCACAACAACTTTATGGTTTGGAGCAAGAACCATCACAACTAGATCATGATATGGAGCAATAAAAAACACAACAAGAGCATGGCTTGGAAGGGGAAGATGCAAGTACTGAAGCCCATTTTATAACAAATGTGAAAAGGAAGGGTAGGGGACCAACAAAATGCCTCTTTGGAAACACTACAGAGGCCTACACATTGCCTCAATTTCAATTTAATGAGAGGAGACAACCTGTTGGTCCACAGCAAGAGAAATTATCCTCCTTTTTAGGTGTCCTTGCAAGAGATATTGTAGGCATCAAACACATGGAATGGAAACAAGTGCCCGAAGCACTTAAAAAAGACATATGGAGTGCAATCAATGTGAGTATCAACCAAATTATTATTATAATTTTTTCTAAATTTCATTGGTGCATGTGAACCTGTGTATGATAAGTTTAATTTCAAATAAGACTTTGTATCTAATAATGCATTTCTTATCTATTGTAGCATACCTACCAAATAGATTTTTCAGTAGAGAAATGGTTTTTATATAAAGAAATATCTCAGTGCTTGAGAACTTACAAATATAATTTGTATAAAAAATGTTATTTGAAATACAAAGCAGATGAGGAGAGGATGACAAATGTTCCTATCAGAGTAAATGAAACCGACTGGATTGAATTTGTTAGAATACGACCTGACCCTAAATTCAAGGTAAAAATTAAAGACAAATCTACTTGTTATCATTAAATGAGATTTGAATTTGAATCCTTTCATATAATCAATTTCAATCTAAGCATCCATTTTTTATTGAGTTGTGGGAGAAGGAAAAACTAAATCAGGAAAATAGGGCATTAGAACAAGAGACCCACACTTCTAGCTGTAGAGGTTACTATAGAGTTGAACATGACCTTGTAAGTTGTAACCAAATCTATTTTTTGTTCACAATTACCATTTGAAAATATACTTATCTAGACTCTTGTAATTTTTGTGACTAGAATCAAACTTGCAATCAAAATGATGCACCTATAACTAGGGCTGATGTGTGGATGAAATATCATGCAAAGAAGGATGGCACTCCAATGTCATCATTTAGTGCAGAGAGAATAGTAAGTTCCCGACCTATTCTTGTATCTATTTATTTTTTTTATTTTTAAAATATTAATGATGTTTCTTACATGTATTTGTTGAAATGTTGTCATTACTAGAAACAAACTGAATCGATACAAAATGATTCAGTGTCTCCTACATATGCAACAAAGGGAGATGCCATTGCAATAGTTTTGGGGCCTGAGAGGAGGGGTCGTGTATGTGGAGTTGGCTTTGGGGTTACTCCAACTGATTTTTTTGGAAAATAGTGTGCTTACAAGAGGCAATTACATAATATAGAATAAAAATGGAAATAAAAATACAAGGAATTTGGAATACTCAAGGTAGATGTTGAAGAATTAATGGAATGGAAAGCTTCCATGGAGGCGAGAAAAGAAAATGGTCGAGTTGATCCAGAACCGACCAACAATTTAAGAATTACGTGTAGGCTATTTAATTGTTGATGTATGCCATCTTTGAAGATTGAAATTTTAAAAGCACAATGCCAATATGAACATGATTGTATTGTTTTAGATATGTGATTAATAAAATATTATTTTTGTAGCTTAACCGTTCATCTTCTGATTTCATGGTATCTCATTCAAACTATTTATTTTTAGCATAGTTCCTTAAGTCCTAGTCAGGCTTCGCTAGAACAAACTCCATTGACTTCAGGAAAACTTATTCATGACCCAAATGGTGACTCAATAACACAGGTAAGTTTTATATTTGTTTATTTTCTTGTTTAATATTATCTTTTTATTCTATGGAATATTACAAGAATTTGTTTATTAGCAGGGTCAACCAAAATTCCTACCTTCAAATACATGATTGAAGCGGAAAAATATTTACTTACATATTATAATGGTCAAGTGAAGGTTGCAAAGGGTTACATAAAAAACACTGAACCAAATTTTGTCATGCCCAATGGAGAAGAATTAGGAGAAGGATATTATTTTGTGTGCCCACAATCAATCTTGGTTGATCCTAATTATGAAATTAAGCTTAAACGTAGAAGTAATCGATGTGATTATTTAGTAGATGCATTTAACACTTTTATATGTTGGAAGAGCAGTGACATTGAATTAATCAACGATTGAGAGAGAACAATGACTCGGTAAATTACTATCCCAACCATTCGAGGATGTTGGACGCAGAATGTGATAGCTTACTTGTGATTAATATCATGGTTAAGATGTTGGATACATGATTAATATTATACTTATTTAAGATATATGTTTTTTACATCATATGTACTCCAATGTTTTTTATGTTGTTTGTAAGCTGGATTTATAAACCTTATCACACTGGATATATATTGTCTTATCATGCTTTGTAAATGTTGTGTAAGGGTTGCAAGCTTTGTGTGATTTCTGCTGATAGCCACAAACCTTTTCAATTAAGGCTTAAAAAACTGTGAAACCATTTAAATTATCCATCCTCGACTTGCTAATGATAGATACTTGCATTTGAGAATAGGGGTAAGTTGAAAAATTCCCCGAAAATGATTTAGTTCAGTGGTTTTCTCATATACCATAATTTCCTCTTTGTATTTTGTGTAATGTCATACCAGTATTTAACTTCTGAAATCTGTACTAAATGAGGAACATGATTGAGGATCTGGTATATTCCTTGATTTCAGAGAATCCTTGCAATCCACACACTATAATGTCTATAAGGCTCCTCTAATTGTTGGAATTTTCACACAAACAAAGTAAATTAAAATAGTAAGAAAATTACATATTGTTATAACACATATTTATAGTAAGAAAATTTTAGAAATTGTTATAACCCATATTTATCAAGCATCATTTTTTTTTTATTTCTGAAATTGAAAGGTTTTTTTAAGTTCCATTCATGTTTGCTATTTTCTTTATCTTGATGAGAAAAAATCCTTTTCCTCAAGAATTTCTGGGCATGCAATCTTTAATTGTAAGCCAAAATGGACAAGGAAGGCTGCAATGATGTGATCAACGTTTTATAAAAACATATTTCCCTATTATATCCTGTAAAGTTGATTGAATTAACAAAGAGATACAAGTAATAGCTTTGTAAAGTTGAATGGAAAAAGAAAAATGGAAGATGAAGATATGTGTAGATGAAGTTTGTGTGGATCATAGTGAAGCAATGAAAAAAAATAGATAATGAAAATATAAAGTTGGCTTCAGGGAAAATAAGTCAATCAACTATTTTTCATTAACTCCAATTTATGGAATTTGGATATAATTGTTTTTCACAAAATCCAATTTATGGAATCTAAATATAGTTGTAGAAGTAAGCTTTGAAATTAACTGTAGTAGTAATAAAACTACAGAATAGTTTTGCTAACACTAGAGATTGAAATTAATGAAGATCAACAACCCTCTGAATCAGTTTGAAACAAAAATATTTTCAGCTAAAATAGAATGGAGATTGGTGTTTTAGATAAGAATATTAGTTGTTGCAGCTGATTCAACCCAAGTGATAAGATTTTGTTGAGTTGATCAAAATTGTGTCAATTCCATCTTCATATTCATCTTCTTCCACTGTCCTACTTCACTATTTCAATGCTTCTTGTTGTAGATTTGAACTTGTGATCTACTTCCATGGACACCCACAAATAGACCCAAGTGGCCTTGAATTACTACAATTCCAATATATATTTTGAGACTTGAAGTGGGCATTATATTTTAACAAAAATGGTGATGAAGGAGGCATTCTCATCACCTAAATTGCAATGGGGAGAGGAGGAGAGGGAGCCATCACACATCTACATTAGATGAGTATAGTTTCCTGCTTTATCACTGGGTTTTGCAGACTTGAGGAATATTCTTGATGGGGAATGTGATGGAGAGGGATGAAGATGGGTGAAGGGAGGGCTTTCCAATGGAGTATAGAAAGGAGGTGAAGATGAAGGGGTGAGAAATGGAGGACTTTCAGTTGAATTTTCCACCATTATCATATGAGAAAATGGGTTGCAGTTGTTCGGGCTGTAACTAGGGGTTGATTGGCACCACATGTTTTGGCAGCCATGCTTTACCTTAGTTCATTTCAACAAATGGCAACTTTACAAGGTCCTAATGCTGGAATCAACTCCTGGGCATAGAACAACCAAATACCATGCAAACAATTAGTACATGGTGTATGTAAACAAGTATATCACCAAGCCAGCACATAGGGATCGACATTTCTTCTTGGCTTCAAGGCTTGTTCTCTTTTGGCCCATCCTCATTAAGGCCTTATTTTCTTGTCCCATGCTAAGAGCCATCATACATATGAATTGTGCAGTTATGATACATAGGAGTCAGGACAGTGAATCAAATCAATGTCACCCTCACCTTGTGCTTTAAAATTCATATGCACATCTCTGCCACATCAAATTATTCATGCTCTGGTGCAAAAATGGAATTCCTCACGTTCCCATGAAACCATTTGATGTAAACTAGAACGATTGATTGGACATTGACAAAAATACCTACAAGCCTTACATCTTACCTTACTATAACATGCAACATCTAGATCTAGTGTGTGAAGATGCAGACCATCATGGTATGTTTCAAAAAGTGTCACCGTAATGTAACAATCCTTATGCATGCCACTTTGTTCAGAGACATGTTCATACTCAATGGAACCTCTTATGTCCTGAAATGAGCATGTCTTTCGCACAAGTTCAGTGAAAATATCACAAAAACATCAGCTTCACATTTCCTAGAACAAGCATGCTCATTACCACATAGATTTTCATCACACCGTCCATGATGCATTTTTTAGGACAATATCTCCCAAGATAGGTGTGTTTTTCATGATACTTAATCTCAATTTTATCACACAAGGAATTTTGCAGCTTTGGAGAGAATACTTCATCCTACAGATGTTGAGGTGACTTACACTTATGAAGACCTTCATGTACAACCTTCAAGCAACAAGATTTGTTGCATCTAGATGATTTTTCAAAAGAAGAACAGATCTCCATATATGCATGATTTTTATTTTTGCAATCATGACCTGCCAAATTTCAAGAATCCTCTACTTGGTTTCTTTGGTGTAATTTGAGAGATTAATATTTCCACTTTTCATCACAAACATAGTTACCCATACAAGAGTGATAAGAGGAATGGCCTTTCTCTAGAACACATTGCCAAAAAAATATAGAGCATTTACAACCACATACAGAGTCTCCCTATTTTAATTATGCGAGGGCCAGAACTGCCTCCAGTTGCAATTTTTGTACACAAATTTTCCTAGATAATTCTACAGTGTTGCAGTAAAGCCACATTTCAACTTAATATCATTGTATACCAGTTAATTCCCCACTAAAATGTCCTAAAATTAAAAGTGCCAAAAATTACTATTTTTACCTCCTCTTTCCAAATGAGTTGTAGAATATCTAAGATGAGAAAAATTTATCATAGGCTAGTGTCCTGCCAACCAATGGGGAGATGGTTTCATGGGAACATGAGGAATGCCATTTATGCACATCTGATGCTACCCCAATGAAGTAAACTTCTAAATTTTAATTGCTACAACCAATGATTTAATTTTATAGCATTCATCTCACATTGATAGGTCTTGGTGTCTAGGCATCCATATTTTTAAATAGATACTGGTGATATGTGTTATTAGAACCTGGTCTCTCTCTCTCTCTCTCTTTCTTCTTTATCTATAGAGAGCCATCATCCATATTATAGCCAATGAGCCCTCAAAGGGTATTTTTCTCTAGAATTGGAATTAATATTGCTATAGTCCCAGATATTTCAAAGACATGTGCCTCCACTATTGCAATCTCTCTTATGAGTCATTCCTTTGACTATCGTTGTACTTGTTTACCATTTCTAGGATTTGAGATTATTTCCTTGTCTAACTTGTGCCCATCTTTGGATCTTGAAATATTCCACTGAATCCTTAATAAACATTATAATATCTAATAGTTTTTGTATACTCATGAATATTTCAGGGGAGCAGAGGCTCAACAAGAATAACCATTGTATTCATGTGATGATAAATCCTTTGAAGGGTGAATGCATCAAGAGTAGTGGTTTCCAATAAGTATTACGTAGACATTTAGCTTAGCCTATAAGAATATTGTTGGGGAATTTAGTATTTACTCAAATGACAGGTCAACAAACCAATTCCATAATTCCTGTTACTGTTTCTTTTTAATTCATGACATTGATAGCAGAGGAATGATTTACAATTGGGAAAAATTTATTTTTCCTAGATTTATCCCAACAAATTTTTTACTTTAAAATTGCCAAGGCCATGTGTGTTGGCCTCTACATTATTTTTTCCCTAGAAAATTGTATTGAGTTTATTGGATTTCCCTGAAAATGATATAATACTTGGCTACAAGTATTTTTTTGGAGAATTTCGGTCACATTCTTTGTATTGAACTATCTTCATCTTTGAGATCTAATTTTTCATGCTTTTCAGCCATTGGACACGGCAATTCTATTTTCTTTAACCAAAATTATGGTTGCAGGGCTGTCTATGAAGACATTTGCTGCAAGACTAACTAGAAACAACAACTTAATAAATTTTAAATGGATCATTTCATAGTCATACAACACAAAAATGCAAACTCGTAAGGTAGTATAATACTCTTGTAATGACCTAATTAAGTTGTTTTACCTATAAATGGAGAAAATGAAAATTATAATGACCGTACTTATCAATCACACGTACCACTTGCAACATGTCTTTGATTTAAAAATGTATACCTATACTCCAAATCATGCAATGGCTTAAGAATTGGCAAACAATTTCTCATAACATGTAAACCTGGATTTTTTTCTTTGCTAGATTCCCCTGTTGATTCATGATTGTCAATTCTAACATGTGAATTGTGATATACAAGTCTGCACTCAAAGATAATTTAAGTATGAGATAATGTCCAACAAGATGACCACACATATACAACAATGTGAATACAAAGGGAGTGTGAATTGATATTGCTAAGTATTGCTCATATAAAATAAAATAAAAGAATTAAGTAAAAAGCAGATATAAACTAAACTATACTAGAAATATTTTTTGTATTATAGTAGAATGAAATGGAAGAGATGAGTTGTGATGAAGAAATATGAAAATACTATTGAAAACAAGAGAATACCCTCAGAGAATTAAAAAATCCTAACAACAAGGCTAAAATTTAGTATCTGCCTATCAAAATTTCATAATTGTACAAACAAAAATTGAAGAATGTAAATTCAAGAGTGCAAACACAATATGTAAAGTGGATTAAAACAACAAATATATTAGGCCCACTCTACACAAATTTGCAATCTAATAATTCAGGACAAAAAGTGCAGGCTCCAACAACAATTGCATAGAAGTCTTTATTACTCAAATATAAGAATGTCATAGCGATTTTTCATTTCACAAAAGCTCCTACTACAACCTACAATCTAACACTCACTCTTATTATCTATTTCTACAAATGTCTAACTAGTGTGCCCATAATTTTCATTTATAAGTTAAGATAAGGTGTTGTTATAAAATAGGCTAATGATAGCCTTAGTGGTGCATCTCCCTTGAGCATGAGTAACTCCCTCATAACTTTTCCTTGTATGAAAGGATTTTCTCTTAGAGTAGTGCATTTTCATAGTAGATATAACTCCTCTCCTGAAGGTGCCTCATTCCATAATTATGCACTCATGAATGCACCTAATATGATGATGTTAATCTCCTAAACTAGTGTGCCATACTTGGTGGGTGTGACCCAACAACTAATTTTTCTACCCTCGAAGGTGTTGTTATAAGCTTCTAGATATATTTAAGAATATTTCTGACTAGTGTACCACAATCTAGCTCTGCAATCCTGGTGTTGTTCAACTTCCCAAGGCTAAGGTGAGACCAACTCGGACCAACTAGGTAATCTAACACTCTTGAGATTTTTAACTTTCCAATAACCCAAGATTCTCCCCCAACTCGTCAAACTTCCCCTTTGTTAGGAGAT
The DNA here is from genome assembly GCA_034641835.2 of Pinus albicaulis. Taxonomy (NCBI): domain Eukaryota; kingdom Viridiplantae; phylum Streptophyta; class Pinopsida; order Pinales; family Pinaceae; genus Pinus; species Pinus albicaulis. The sequence goes on from CM076573.1 coordinate 500,430,440, forward strand.
TTGTCAAACTATTAACCATATGAAACTTTTTCAGAATGTGGTCCAACACTACCAACTCCCTAATGAACTTGGAATATTAGGAAATTGTATTGAATATCAATGTGTTTGAAATGGTCTTGACACATTGGATTTTCATAGAGCTTGATGTAACTTTGATTCTCACAAGAGACAATATTGGGCTTCAACAACTGATTGGTTGAATCTACAATGAAGTTGAAAATCTAGATAGCTTCATAATAAGTATATGAAACTGCCATATACTTTGCTTCAATGGAACTGAATGCAATTGCTGCTTGCTTCTTGTTGATTTAATAAAAATTATTTATAAAATGATAATAATGATGTTTAAAATGAGCCTTATGAGGGTCTACTTATACAAATTGATTGTTCACGAGGTGTAGGGGTATGTTTATAACATCATTTCCCTTGAAAGATTTATCTTAAAACACATTAATTAGAATTCTCTTTAGTTAAGCACGTTTTTGTGGTGGAATTATGTTTTATCAAATATCTACTTATACTCTGTAGAGGTTTGAATTTGTTTGTGCTTTTAGTGTTGGTGAGGTTTCTTTGTATTTTTTGCATCATAGTCTAAAGTCTTTTGACCTGATTGTTTAACATGAAAGATTTATGCTTATTGGAAATATATTTGAAATGCCTACATGATCAAGAAACTGTTATGGTTAAATTACTAATTAGTTACTACAAAAAGAGGATGATGTTGAGAGGGCTTTCCTGGGTGAATCTAGGAGCAACCTAGAGGTCGTCAGACAAATATCTTCTAAATTACAAATCTGAAGAGAAAAAAATGGTGACGTATATTTGGTTGCTCAACCTGGGCTGTATGGAAAATATTGGCAGAGAGTGTTTACCTTTCCGTGTCTTTAGGAAAGTAGGTTTTCTGGTCACAGAATAAGATCACTACATGTAGGTGATGGTTCTGTAGTAAGTTCTCAACCTTATCTTCAAAATGGCTAATAGAGAGGATCAGGTTTGAATACATGATATAATTGAATGAATTTGGAGATTTAGAGTTCAAGAAAAAATTGTGGTGATGTTTGAATGGGTGCTAATTTGTAGGGTTTTCCATTTTTATAATTTTCTTTGTTGTGCTTTCTACCATGCTTCCTAGTTCCTTTTCTATTGCCCTAGAATTTTAACTTGTTCGATGTCTATCTCTTTATTGTTTCTTGCCCCATTTTAAATGTCATCCTTATTTCGTAGGTGTTTTCTTCAATATAGTGTGAATATTTTACCATCACACAACTTCTGTGGGGTTTGTCTACGCAAATAGCTTTTAATGCCCATTCATTAGGGTATTTGATGAAATGAAATGATTATCGCTGATCACCAACTAATGGTACCTGTAGAGATTTACTCTAACAATTCTACAGTTTTCCTGTGCCAACAATTATACAAAATTTTAACCTCATGAACTAGTCACCTTTGTTCTCTTAGTTGATGCTATAAGCATTTATTGTTGTTGTCAAAGCTTTTATTCTCTATTCCCATTGAGATATTTCGGTTATTTGTGGGCATTGATCTATTTTCATTTCATTTCTTCAAATTTTCTGACTGCTATGCATTGCCTTTGGCTAGTGCCTTCTTTCTTACCTATTCTTTTTCTGCTTAAGCATTCCAGCTAGCCAGAGAAGCAAGGGCAGCAGGAGCCATGCAATCTAGCCAGAGCCCAGTAGGGGCAGCGCAGAGGCAACAGGAGCCATGAAGGGCTGACGCATGCCTAGTTAGGGAAATGTAAGGGCAGTGTAAGCCCTTCATGGGTGACGCAGGCCCTTACTGAGAAACGCAGAGGCCAACACAGGCCAATTAGGCTGACGTAGAGGGATTCAGAGCAACATTGGGGTTTCCGGTGGTATATAAAGGGCTTGAGTTTTATAAATCCCATTTGAGGGTGTGAATCACCCATATTTTCTGTCTCCAAGGATAGAGGTATTACTGTCATTTTTATTTCTCTGTTGGGTGAACTAGTTTTGGTGCCCAGGATTGTTGTACTTAGATTCTGCATAATAATGAAAACCCTCCAGATCTAGATGCACCGATTTTCCCGCATTGGGGTTTTCCGGGGACATTTATCTAGAAAATCTATGTGTCACTTTGTCTATGAGCATGTTATTCAGTATTTGATCTATATGTGTAGGTTGCTAGTTCTATTTACTATTTACTTCGCTAATTTATTGAATATTTTAGAAATTAACTTGTAACTTAATTCAAGTAGGAGAAGTAAATATTGATAGTGTAGTAGGGTTTATTAGATTAAGAAATTTTCACATTCCCTAGGTCTAGCCCCATTATCTCACCTAGGGCAACAATTTCCTAGGAATATAGCCAGAGGAAAACTTCTATCTCCTGGAGGAAACTGCATTGTTGGGTGCCCTCACTCTCCTCAGAACTTGGGCCAATTTTGATGATGGAATCTCTAGATACCTCGAGCCTAAGCTCTAGGATCAAGTTTTGCCTAGGTGTTCCCAAGGATAGAACCTAGTAGGATCAATTTTACCTATTGAAGTAAAAACTCTTGCCTGATCCTTTCCCCTCACCTTGTCTAGGATAGGAACATCATTGGTTGCTAAATTCCATCCCCAAACTTGGGCTGGGTCCACTTGGACCCGTGTGGTCCCATTTGGTGTCGAAGGCCTTTCATCAAGGACCATTTGGGAATCCAAGTTCCCAAAGGATTTTAGAGATTGATAACTTCCTTCATAAGTCTTATTCTTCTCCCTCAAACCTTCAAACCCCCTCTTCTCTCCCTAGAAGATCAATTCCCTTGCTTAAAAGGAAATAAAGTCCCACTCTTTATTTTATCTTAGGGAAATGGTTTATAGGGTCAATTCCCACCTATTCATTGACCTATACTCTACAAGTGACTTCCTAAACTACCAAGAATCCTTCCATCGATGAAATTTTGTGAAGAGCAAGGAGCCTTAGCTGTGGTGACAATGGGCTAAGGCTCCATTGTTTCCCTAGTCCTAGAAGTTTCCCTCTTAAGAACCCCTTTTAGGTCCACTACTAGTAACAAGTTGTTCACAACTCCATTTATGAACAACTCTTTGGTATGCCCACTTTTTCCATACTACAACTCCAAGATGATAATTCTAGGGCTATGGAGGTTGCCCTTATTCTCACTGAATCAATCCTCTACAATACAATGAATTACGGCTAGTTGGCTAGCCCACTTGACTATTACTTTAGTCCTTCAAAGTCTGCACATCCTTAGGCCATATACACCTTCCCTTCTACAAATTTTGTTGTCCTTCACAAGAATAAGAGTCAAGGCTCTTCTTTGATAGTAACCTAACAACCCTCCAACTGTACTTGGACTATGATCAATTTTCCCAACCATAGTCAATTATTTTTACTGATCTAGGGCCCACAATATTTTCTTCATCTAGGGCTCTTCAAATCTTCCACCTAATAATGGTTTGATTCCTCTCAAGATCATTGTTCTTGTGTATTGAAAATTTTATATTTGTTGTCAAATATATGAACAAATCTAAACTAATCCTCTTATTATCCTTCTAGCAATCTGTAGATGACCGAACTAGGGTCACAAATCAGCCACTAACAGTCCATTGACTAGTTTTTTTATAGGTATTTCAGATATTTGTCTAAAACTCAATGGAAAGTCCACCAAAATCAACTCCTCTACATGTCAATCCATTCTTCATATGGCACATTTCTTCTAAATTCTCAATCTTTTGCTCAGGTTCCACCCTCCTTTGGATATATTGTCTTCACACATACTGAATCTGCAAACCATCTTCCAGATCTGCGGTCTATATTGCAGAAATAAAATTCGCTCTAAGGGCCACAACTTGTCTTCTTCTACGTAAATTTGTCACAGTCTTAAGGGCATACCTTATGAACTAAACATGCTAGGAAACTATCCTAACTAGGGAATTATAGTTATGTACTTCTAATTGTTGTAGAACAAACCCTATCCACAGATATAAAAACATGACTCTTGCCTCCATAAGAGACTCAACCTAGCTCATATGGATCCATAGATTCTAGGCATTTCCTTGACTGAATCTTGACATGAACTTCAGATCACAATGTCGACCCTCAAACTAGGGTTAACTCAGTCAATATTACACCTATGTCTACTTCTGTTTTGGCATTAAATTACAGTGCAAGCCCTCCTTCATTTATGTTGGTCTTTATCACAAAACTTGTAGCCTACTAACCACCACAAGGCAAGATGGTATCAACCCTCTCTTCTATTTCATGTAGAAAATCTTACCAATGGTATTCAATCTGATATTGTAATGTACTAAAACAAGATATTGAATCCTTCCTACAATTTGTGAAAACAAAACACGATCACACAATAACATAAGTAAGAGAAAGAAATTATCAATCGCACAACAAAAGATGTATCTGGGGAAATAAACTGATCAAAACCCTCTATCTCTATTTTGTATTAATTCAAGGAATCATAAAACAATACAATGCTTAATCTCTCTTGAGATTCTCCACCACTCTGCCAATTGTCTCCTACTGATCTAGGCAAAATTAGTCTTGTACTTAGCCAATTCTCAGCCTTGTTTCATCCTGCCTTGCTCATGCAATTCCTATGGAATTATCTACCTATTAATTAGGAAAATCAACCTTCCTTGATTGTGCAATCCATCATGGCATCCCAATGACTTTATAATTTCACATGGGCAATTTTCTATAAATACAGCTGATAGTTATGTTCCTCTAAACTGTGTTACAATAAGGATCGAGGGCCTTTTTATTATTTAAAATAAGATAAAACCCTAAACAACCAAAACCCTAACCCGAGGAGATGTAACACCAAGATTTTTGGGCCCCGTTGGGGTTGGTTGGGCAGCCAACTTCCTGGGGTCATAACTTGGTCATATGATCTTTGTTTGACGCACATAATACCTCGTTAGAAAGATCTCTCCGAGGACTACAATTGCTAAGAAATTTCTATGAAATTGCCAAACCTTTCATGCCTAAAAAATGTCGTTTGAGGCCTCAAAATGGCTCCAAAAGTTTAGGACCCAAAAAACTAACAAAAATAGTAAATTGTGCTATAATTAAGGAAACTAAAAAACTGAAAGAGACAATGGCGAGGGCCCAAGTGGAATAGGTGGGCGGCCACCAATATCCACCTTGATCACCTTAACTCAAATTTCTTGATCTAACTCAATCATCATGACTTAGTTAACTGACACAAGTTGTTATGAGATGAAATTACAATTTATTGTCCAATTTATTTAAGGGAAAAATAAATTAGACGCCTCACATTCCTCACTCCTGGTACATCAAAATTCCTCACCAGTGTGGGCGCATTTTTTTTGTTCTTTCCAGTTGCCGATTTCATTGTTTCTTGTTGAAAGGTGCAAACTTCTGCCTTTCAGCAAATTTCTGACATTTTTCACAGGCCCTTACCCGAGCATAAACATCTCTGAAGAGTCTGGGCCAGAAAAAGCCTGCTTTCAGAATCTTGTGTGCCATGGCCCTCCAGCAGTAGTGGCCACTACAGATGCCCTCGTGGAATTCCGCCATTACTTCTTCTACTTCATTTTCTGTGAGACATAAAAGTAGTATGCTCGATGGGTCTCTATAGTACAAACGGCCATTTGCTACGATGAATTTATGAGATTTTAGCCTTAGCGTTCTATACTTTGTCTTGTCGCAGCTTGGAGGACATCTAAGAGTTAAGAGGTATTCTACAATTTCTTTGCACCATGCACTGAGAAGGTACTTCATATGGGTCTTTTGTGTAGCGGTTTCTATCCCGTGTTGCTCGTCTACTCTTCTAGTCTCTTCATTTTCCACCATAGTCAAATTTATCCCCAAAGCCTGATAGTTTGATTCGGAAAGGATCTTTGCTAATCCCTGTCCCTTTATTAGATTAGTGGGGCATATTTCCAACCCATACTCCTGTATCTTGGCTATCCATTTTCCTCTCTTCCCTTCACTATCTCCCTGAACCAAGATGTCTTTTACAGCCGTTATGGGTACGAATGCAGTTATAGCTGACTACAATACATACATCCGAAAAGCCTTCAGGGATTTGACCAAGGCATAAGCCTATTTCTCCAGGATGTTATATTTTAGCTCAACGTCACGAAGCACTTGGCTGAAAAAGGCAATGGGTTGTTCATGACCTTCCTCATTTTTCTGCAATAATACAGCTGCAACGGTGTGGGGAGATGCAAACGAAAATATTATGAAGGGTTTCGCATAATCTGGTCCTGCCAATATTGGGGCTTCTGCGAAAGCATTTTTAATTCTGTTAAAAGCTTCCCACGACTCAGTAGTCCATTTTACTTCGTTATCCTTCTTCAACATCTCAGTTATGCACCAGACTATCTCTACATATTTCGGTATGAATCTTCTCAAGAAGTTGATACATCCAAGAAAAACTTGGACCTCTTTCTTGTTTCTGGGCAAGGATATACCATTTATGACTTCTACCCTTTTCGAGTCAATTTTTACCCCTCCCTTTGTTACAATATGCCCCAGTAGTTTACCCTCTTCTAAAGAAAACATAGATTTTTTGGGGTTTAAGGACAATCCATACCTGCGGCACTTGTCAAAGGTTCTGCGCAAATGCTCTATATGTTCAGCATCATCCTTTGAGAAGACTGTGATATCATCCAAGTACACCACCACGAATTTGTCTTGTCCCCCAAAAAAGCAATGTCCATGGCCCTTTGAAATGTAGCCCCTCCATTGATCAACCCAAACAACATTCAAGCATACATAATCGTTCCCCAAGGAGTGGTGAATGCGATTTTCTTTTGGTCCTTCGGAAGCACTACTACTTGATTGTACCCAGAAAAGCCATCCATCATAGACATTCATGAAGATCCTACCACCTTCTGCAATATATGGTCCATCTTGGGCAGCGAATAATTGTCTTTCAGAGATGCTCTGTTCAAGTTCCGAAATTCAACACACAATCTAATTTCTTCGTTCTTCTTTTGGACTGGGACCAAGTTGGCCACCCATTCAGAATATCTTAATGGCACAATAATCTTAGCCTTCAAAATTTTCTTGATTTCCTTTTCTATGGAAGGAAGGAGTAAAGGATTAATTTGTCTTAATTTCTGTTTGTGTGGCTTAGCATCTCCCTTTAATGGAATATTGTGCTGGATAATGCTAATATCAAAGGTCTTCAAGTCTTCATAGGACCAGGAAAATACGTCTTTATATGTCTGAAATATCTTCCGATATTGCTCTTTGTATCTTCGGGTACCTTATTAGACAATTTCACAATCTTGGGATCGGCCTCCGTGCCGAGGTTCAGGTCATCTACCTGATTTTCTTCAACAACCTTACTTGGCCGGATTGGGACATCATTCTTATCAAATAGTCTCTCCAAGGGGACTAGTCCTCTCAGTATTACATTCCCTTTGAGCTGCAACACCTTGTGCCGAGATACAGTATCCTACCATTTATTCTGAGGAAGCTCCTTAGTCTCTTCATCACCAACATCTATGTCCATATTGGAGAATTCCCCAACAATATCCATGAATCTTTTCAGTTTCTCTTTGTCTTCAAACACCTGCCAGTGTTTGACATTGTCAGGGATGGAAGGACAGTAGTGAACCTCTGTTTCATACCTCAGGAGGGGGTTCTGAGGTGGTTGAAAAGTGCTTGCAGCTACTGCGAGAGAGTCTGAAATTCTATTCTAGTCTCTTGGCATGAATTGAATATTAAATGCTAAGAAGAAATTCTCTATCAAGTCCCATACCTCATTTCTGTAAGCCCTCGGTCGTGGGTGCTTAGCTTGACATTGATTTCTTACTTGTCTCACCACGAGTTCTGAATATCCCAAAACCTTCAAGATCTGAATATTCATATTCTTTATTGTTTGTAGACCTAGAAGCAAGGCTTCGTATTCGGCCACATTGTTCATGGATTCATATTCCAATTTGAAAGATAATGGGACTAGCTCTCCAAAAGGGGAGATCAGGAGAATCCCAGCTCCATTCCCTTCCCTTGAGTTGGCTCTGTTAAAGTGCAAGGTCCAAACCCCACCTTCTTCACTACTTGAAGACTGCTCGGCCTTTACTTGATAGAAAGATGGCTCCTACAAGTAATCTTGGTCTTCCTCAAGCATTAGACAAGAAAAATCACCCTCTTTGTTGTATATCGGCGAATTTATTGAATTATCAGCTTTAGTGACCATCTTCACAAACCTTGTTTCCTGGTATAATCTCCTTTCTTTGCCTCCAAACACAGGGATGGTCGCATAGGTTAGGTATATCTTTATAGATCCACCGATCTTTGTACCCCATGATCTAGATAACAGCATCCCAAACCGAGCTGGGATTTCGGCCACTACTATGTCCATTACCACGCTCTTAGCTAGAATTTGGGCTAGATTTAACACCAAATCCTTGATCATACCCAAACATTTGACTCTTTTAGAATCAAAAGAGTAGAGATCTTTATATGGGTGAGTGATCTGCATCCCCAATTTCTCCATCACCGATAGAGGTAACAGGTTATGCGACGGCCCAGAATCCAGCATACAGTTGTGCAACAACAAATCATGAATTACTAAAGAGACATAGAAAGGAGGAGTTGAAGCATCTAACTCCTCAACATGAGGAACAAACATTACCATAGGCCTTTATTCCTGAAGGTTTAAACTATCTGGGATTGGGGCTGCTCCTTGAGGAAGCATGAAAGAAGACACTTGAGATTGGTAGACTCGCTGTTTCAGGAGTTCAGTTAGGGTGACTGGGATTTTAACTTTTTCCAGTTCTTTTTGAAGATTAAAAGCAGAGGGAGAATTCTCTATGGTATTTTCCTTTGGTTCATTTATCATGGCTGAAGGATTTTCTTTCCTAGGAATAGTTTTAACATTTATATTTGGATTAGAGGCCAACTTAGAAGAGGAAGGAAGGGCATCCTTAGAATGTAAAGGTTCATTTATATGTCTCTTACCTTTATCTTCTACTTTCTGAACAACTGTCTCCTTCTGAGGCATCTCTTCTTCTTGTTCTTATGTGCGTGTCCTCTTCCTAGAGGACCTAAGATCATATTTTCTGTTGAACTGTGTCTGCATGAAGTCCACGAATTACTTGCAGTAATCATCAATCTCCAGATCTTCAACAACGCTTGTTTTTTCTTCTTCTTCTTGCAAGGAAAGCTCCACTTCTTCACTTTCTTGAAAAGAAGTCTCAACTTCATCGTCATCTGAGTAAGTGAGATATTTATCTTCTTGCCCATCGAGAATGTCTTCGACAGGGACATCCATATTCCCTTCCAGATATAGCGAGGGATGTATGTGATCTTGCTACTCCTTCCACTCTCTCTGCAATATTTGAAGAGGAGGCTTTCTATATTGTGAGTTAAATCCTCTGTTTGGAGCAGTTTGGAATGCCGTGGAGGGTGATTTCTTTGCCTCGAGCTCAAGCTTCACCAGCTTGCTCGAAAGGTTCTTGATCATTTTACTCATCTCCTCTATTTTGTAATATGCTACCTCTCTATCTTGACTGAAGGTAGATGCTTCTTCTTTCCCTCTCTGTCTAGCATCATGGTCTAACCTCCATTTTGAATTACCCGTAGAAGCGAAGTTGGCTTCCACTTCCAATGCATCAGTTTGGGCTTCATCCAGAGTAGCAGACTTCATTTCGGCTGGGAGACTAGTATATAATTTATTAAACCTCGTGATGAATTCAGACACATCTTCATTATGTCTCTTTCTAAGTGCGTTGAATTCTGTAAGACAGTATCAATGGTCCTTCTTCTCTCCCCATTTCTTGGTGAAGGCATTTTCCATTTCCTCCTAGTTATTAATGGAGCAGTTCTCCAAGGTCTTAAGCCATTCTATGGCCTCTCCATCTAGAGACTGGACAAACAATCTCAACACCACATCCAGATGTTCAACATTGAAATTTTTTGCGAAGGCAAAGAAAACTTCCAAGTGTTTCTGAGCTTCAGTATCATTTTCTCCATTGAAATGAGGTAGGATCTTTAATTAATCCTGAGGCATGTTGTTCATCATATGAGGCAATGACAAGGGGGAATATTTGTTCAGCAGGAAGCCAGGAACAACCATCAGAGGTTGTGGAGGTGGCGGGAGAGTCTAATGTGTAATAGGAGGTGGTGGAAAAGAAGTATGTATGACAATGGGGATATACTGAACAATGACTTGATGGGTTGATTGAACTGCTGTGATATGAGAAGTGGAAACCTATGTGACTTCTTTAACTTCTTCGGTTTCGGGAGTGGGATGCAGAAAGAATCTCGTGGTGTCTATAGACTCAGCCTCATCTTTTACTTCAATATTTTCAAGGGAGGAGCTACTAGAAGTATAATCAAGGGTTCTTGCAGTAGAATTAGGACCTTTATCTTGAGCTAATTTAGAGGAGGATGGAGAGTCTTGTAGGGAGAATCTGGGAATATCTGTATAAGCTAATTGTCTTTCTCTCCAAATTCTCTTGGGCAAAATCTTCTCTGGATCAGACACTGAAGGTGTTGTCAAATGGGTTGTATCTAGCCTCAGGTGTGGCTTTAGGGAAGCCAGGACTACAAATAGATTTATCCTTTGAATGACAGTGGAGTCACCAAGGTGAGGGATCAACAACTCCCAACCCTTCCTGCTCACCTATTATGAAGGGTGGATGATATTTTTAGAGGCCTAGGGATTTATTTCTTTAAATTATTTCCTCGGGAACGGTGCCAGAAAGATGTTGTAGCTCCTAGAGACAGCCTTGAGTTGTATAAATACCAGTGCCTAGGACGTCTTAAATGCAAGGAGCATATGACTCAACTTGTTGCAGTTGGAAATTTTTGGCTCTCATGCAACTATCACTCAGATGAATGGTTTTAATAAGGGTGGAACCAAGACCCTGAAGTTAAACACAACAACTAGGAAAACTGCAGAAACTGAGTACAAACTGCAATAAGAAAATGCATCAGATAACTCTAAAAAATAATGTTGTAAACGGGGCCGACTTCTAAAATGAATACATAGTTATCAAGTTATATGTGAGCGATGACTATGTCAAAATATGGAGTAAGATATCAACTATAACTGGGCTTATTCAAGGATAAGAATCAATATATACTGGGCTTATTCAAAGATAAGAATCCATATATACTAAGCTCATTCAAAGATAAGAATCCATTGTAGTTGGTATCGGAAGAATGTCAGAAGAGATAGAAAATGAAAAATGTATTAGGCCTGGGCCATATTTAAAGTGCTATGGATGTATAAAACATGAGTATATGCTATGATAAATTCATGTCCAAACATGGGAGCACTCGCATTCCAAAAACCTGTAGATACGAGAAGTATGGAGAAATACAAAATGAAGACTTATATTAAAAGACACAGATAGAGAGAGTTACAAACTGTGAATCATCCCGAGCGAAATCCCCAATTCCAGCAAAACTTCTTATTACTAAATCCCTATGAGATATTCAAACATCCATTATCAATGTTCATACAAAATACATACAGAATACTCGAGCTAGTGTGTCCTTTGGAAAATCTGGAACCTTTTGTTAGTGTTTTCTTCCTGTTTTTATAACCTCTGATTCCTATGCGCGAGAAGATATTTTGGGAAAATATCTTCCCCGCATGCTTGTATGTTGTTCCAGGTCTAAATAAAAAATAGAAATGATGATGAGGTAGAACTGCCTCTCATCATCTTACAACGTAGGCCTAAAGCTGTTTCTAACTGAAACGTAAATAATTTACTAATCTGAAAGTAAAAACTGTAGGAGTGAACTAAAGATTTCACCCGAAATGACAAAGTGGAAAGAACATAAGGTAAAAAGCCATGCGGGCCCCGTCATGAATGATCATTGTTGTTTGATGAGGCGGAGCCCCTGCTGCTGCTGGCAAAGGTGATACCGTTAGTAGTGGAAGAGCTGGCCTTCTGTGCTGGATAATGCAGTACTGCTAATAGTGGAAGAGCTAGCCTTCTGTGCTAGAGGTTCCTTTAGACTGGCCAATGGTCATGATCCATTCACTTGGACATGGAATTGACCCTCTTCATCTTTTTTCTCTGCTTCCTGGGTGTGGAGTATCGTCAACCTCGGCCTCGAGCAACTGTGATTGGCTATGAGATGGCCCGCATACTTAAAATGCCATGTAAACCTGCACAGATAGCAAACCTATTAAATAAATCCTGCGATGAGGGGTAGATTGCTTCAGAAGGCTTGGGTGAAGGCAGAGGAGCAGTGCGGAGGCAAGGAATGGAGCTGAGGAATTTTCATGGTGAAAACATGGTTTGAATCCAATCTGGTGTGAAACTGTGCGAAATGTGGTTTTGCGGAAAACCGGGGTGGTTTTCGCATGGGAGCTAAGCGGTAAGCGGTATCGGGTTGGGGGCACGCGATATGTGTTAGGGAGTGACGCGTGTCCTAAGAAAACCGCCCATTTCATGTTGGAGTTGCGCGTTGGGGAGCTGTTGTGAAATGGATGCGAAAATGAGTGGGAGCCGTCCAATCTAGGCAATCCAGATAAACCGCTGCGGATGAATGCGATAGACATACTTGTGTGGTCAGGTGGGACTGGCGATGATGGCAGCAAAGATGTCGCGTAGTGGGGTGATCAAGTTCGGGGTTATAAGGTGAAGAGGAGCGATCACCGTTGGACCATGAGGACATCAACGATGGAGATCAACTACAAGGGTGCTTGGGGGTACGGATCAACTTCTTGGCCTGTGCCTCCGTAGAAAATTTCAGCCGTTGATCTGAGATCCTCCGCAGTCAACCAAGTCAACTGTGAAGGCACTGACAGTGTTAACTCGTGCGCTGTGAGTGCCCGTGGGTAGAGCGGAATACTGGCGGTGACCGTTGGATTGGGCTTGATCAATGGCAGAGATAAATTAGAGAAAAGTGAGCGGGGTGAAAGGAAAAGGTGTGCTGGCCATTGGATCGGGATGATCAATGGTTGAAATATCATCGGGGAATGGTAGGAAGAAGGGGTTTGAATGGGAGGATGGAGACAGCACGAAGGTGCAATGACTGTCGGATCGACGGTCCAGATCATATCGCGGCTTCGCATAAATGAATGAATGAGGTGGAGGACAACGAAACAACGAGACAATGTTGACCGTTGGATCAGGAGGATCCACAGTCGAGATTCCATTGTGGGGGACAAAAAATGGAGCTGAGGGAGGCCCGATAGCCATTGAATCGATTGCGATCAATGGCTCAGATTATATCGGCGGATCAGCATATCAGCAGCGAAATGTAGAGTGTAAATGGAGTACAATGAAGTGTGATGTGCGATTCATGGGCAAAGCACGATGAGCGATGACCGTTGGATATGTGGAGAGAAACAATCAGGATTGTGTCAGGGTTTCGCACATCGGCAGAAAAATATAAAAGGAAGGGGATGGAAACCGGAAGGAGCAATATGCGATGTGCGATGCATAGGTGAAGCGCGACGAGCGATGACCATTGGATCGTAGAGATCAACGGTCGGGATTGCGTCAGGGTTTCGCACATCGGCAGAAAAGGAGTTCAATGAATAAGGAATGTTAGGGTGGCGATGAGCGATGTGCGATAGCCGAAGGGGGCTTAAGGACTTTTATTCGTCGGTCATAGAGTGGGGTCATATGAGAAATGGGGGCTAAGAGCTTAAGCCGAAAGGCGCTTAGAGGCCTGATATGTTAAAATGAGCACTTTTAAAGCTAAAAGGTGGATTTTTAGCCTTTTCAAGGGTTCTGATAGGTGAAAAGGGGTTGTGACAGTCCATGTAGTCCTTGTTGTATTTGATTTGCAGTATAAGGCCCCTTATCATTAGACATCCCAGCTCAATGAGGGATGTCATAACAACATTGGCTCCACTTGGGGATGACCCGTTTGTCCTCGAACGTGTCAACAACTCCGCAGACCATCTGTTAGCCTTCTTCTTGTGAACACAGTCTCCTTGATGCCTTTTCTTCTTCCTTCATGACAAATCAAAACAACAATCATCATCATAATAAAAGTAACTGAATAATGTACAATATCATACAACAAACCTTTTGGCCTGAATCAATACTAGAAAAAGGGTTTTAAGAATTTCCCATTCATAGAGGCTTCGAGCAGATCAACTTGCAAATTTTCCAGTCTAAAAGTGTTGTTTCCTCCCTCTTTAGCAATTTTTAAAGGTCCAAACCATAGAAGATCAAAATTTCCATGCTTTCCTTTCTCAACCCTTCTTATATCCCATCTTAGCACCAGATCTCTAACCTGCATCTCTTTATCTTTAGAATGTTGATCGAACAGGTCTTTCATTTTCTCTTGGTACTCAGTCAACCTCTGATTTACTTGACTTTGAGTCTCTTCCAACTCTACCAACTGATTTATTCTTCTGGTAAGATCGTTTGGTTCCTCTTGACAATCCTGCATGAACCTAGCCATAGGTAATGCCACTTGTATCGAGAAAACTGTTGCTCTACCATAGACCAATTCATATGCGGATTTGCATGTTGACCTTTTACTAGTGATTCTGTTTTCCCATAGCGCGAACTTGAGCTGTGAATCCCAGTTCTTCTGGTTTTCATTTATGGCCTTTTTCAATGCCCTTAACAAAGTTTTGTTTGAGTATTCTTCCAATCCATTTCCATGTGGATAGTATGCAGTAGAGTGTCCTAACCCAATATTATACTGTTGGAAAAAAATGATAAATTTGACAGACTTAAAAGCCTAAGCATTATCTGTGACAATCTTAGCAGGGCAACCAAACCTTGAGATAATTTTATCTTCCAGAAACTTGATCACCACTGTGTCTATAGAATTCCTTGTTGGCATGGCCTCTACCCATTTAGTGAATTAATCGGTGGCTATTAGTATCCACTTGTGTTTCCCGCTTGAGGCAGGATGAATTTCACCGATGAAATCGATTCCCCACTGTTGGAAAGGTTCTTCTATGTGCACCGGGATCATACGCAAAGGTGTGAACTTCTGCCTTTCAGCAAATTTTTGACATTTTTCATAGGCCCTTACCTGAGCATAAACATCTCCGAAGAGTCTGGGCCAGAAAAATCCTACTTTCATAATATTGTGTGTCGTGGGCCTCCAACTATAGTGGCCACCATAGATTCCCTCGTGGAATTCTGCCATTACTTCTTCTACTTCATTTTCTATGAGACATAAAAGTAGTATGCTCGATGGGTCTCTCCAGTACAAACAATCATTTTCTATGATGAATTTATGATATTTTAGCCTCAACGTTCTATAATTTGTCTTGTCACAGCTTGGAGGACATCTAAGAGTTAAGAGGTATTCTAAAATTTATTTTTACCATGAACTAAGAAGGTACTTCATATGGGTCTTTTGTGTAGTGGTTTCTATCTCGTGTTGCTTGTCTGCTCTTCCAGGCTCTTCATTGGCCACCATAGTCAAATTTATCCCCAAACCCTGACAGTTTGATTCGGAAAGGATCTTGGCTAATCCCTGTCCCTTTATTAGCTTAGTGGGGCATATTTCCAACTCATACTCCTATAACTTGGCTATCCATTTGCCTCTCTTCCCTTCACTATCTCCCTGAATCAAGATGTCTTTTACAGCCGCTGTGGGTATGATTACAGTTATAGCTGACTACAATACATACATCTGAAAATCCTTCAAGGATTTGACCAAGGCATATGCATGTTTCTCCAGCATGCTATATTCAGCTCAGCGTCGCAAAGAACTTGGCTAAAAAAGGCAATGGGTTGTTCATGACCTTCCTCACTTTTCTACAATAATATAGCTATGACGGTGTGGGGAGATGCAAATGAAAATATTATGAAGGGTTTTGCATAATCTGGTCCTGCCAATACTGGGGCTTCTGCGAAAGCATTTTTAATTATGTTAAAAGCTTCCCGCGACTCAGTAGTCCATTTTACTTCTCTATCCTTCTTCAGCATCTCAGTTATGTATTGGACTATCTCTACATAGTTTGATATGAATCTTCTCAAGAAGTTGAGACGTCCAAGAAAAACTTGGACCTCTTTCTTGTTTCTGGGCAAGGATATACCATTTATGACTTCTACCATTTTCGGGTCAATTTTTACCCCTGCATTTGTTACAATATGCCCTAGCAATTTACCCGCTTCTAAAGCAAACATATATTTTTTGGGGTTTAACTACAATCCATACCTGCGACACTAGTCAAAGGTTCTGCACAAATGCTCTATATGTTCAGCATCATCCTTTGAGAAGACTGTGATATCGTCCAGGTACACCACCATGAATTTTTCTTGTTCCCCCACAAAAGCAATGTCCATGGCCCTTTGAAATGTAGCCCCCACATTGATCAATCCAAACGACATTCGAGCATACATAAATGTTCCCCAGGGAGTGGTGAATGCGGTTTTCTTTTGGTCCTCCGGAAGCACTGCTACTTGATTTTACCCAGAAACGCCATCCATCATAGACATTTGTGAAGATCCTACCACCTTCTGCAATATATGGTCCATCTTGGGCAATGGATAATTTTCTTTCAGAGATGCTCTGTTCAAGTTTCGAAAGTCAACACATAATCTTATTTCTCCGTTCTTCTTTCAGACTGGTACCAAGTTGGCCACCCATTCAGAATATCTTAATGGCACAATAATCTTAGCCTTCAACAGTTTCTTGTTTTCCTTTTCTATGGAAGGAAGGAGTAAAGGATTAATCTGTCTTAATTTTTGTTTGTGTGGCTTAACATCTCCCTTTAATGGAATCTTGTGCTGGATAATGCTAATATCAAAGGTCTTCAAGTCTTCATAGGACCAGGAAAAGACGTCTTTATATGTCTGAAATAGCTTCCGATATTGCTCTTTGTATTCTTCGGGTACCTTATTATACAATTTGACAATCTTGGGATCAACCTCCGTGCCAAGGTTCAGGTCATCTACCTGATTTTCTTCAACAACCTTACTTGGCCAAATTGGGACATCATTCTTATCAAATAGTCTCTCCACGGGGACCAGTCCTCTAGGTATTACATTCCCTTTGAGCTGTATCACCTTGTGCCCAGCTACGGTATCTTGCCATTTATTCTGAGGAAGCTCCTTAGTCTCTTCATCGCCAACATCTATGTCCATATTAGAGAATTCCCCAACAGTCTCCATGAATCTTTTCACTTGCTCTTCGTCTTCAAACACCTGCCAGTGTTTGACATTATCAGGGATGGGAGGACAGTAGCGAACCTCTATTTCATACCTCAGGAGGGGGTTCTGAGGTGGTTGAAAAGTGCTTGCAGCTACTGCGAGAGAGTCTGAAATTCTGTTCTGGTCTCTTGGCATGAATTGAATATTGAATGCTAAGAATAAATTCTCTACCAAGTCCCATACCTTATTTCTGTAAGCCCTAAGTCGTGGGTGCTTAGCTTGACATTGATTTCTTACTTGTCTCACCATGAGTTCTGAATCTCCCAAAACCTTCAAGCTCTCAATATTCATATTTTTTACTGTTTGTAGACCTAGAAGCAAGGCTTCGTATTTGTCCACATTGTTCGTGGCTTCATATTCCAATTTGAAAGATAATGGGACCAGTTGTCCAGTAGGGGAGATCAGGAGAATCCCAGCTCCATTCCCTTCCTTTGAGTTGGCTCTGTCAAAGTGCAAGGTCCAAACCCCACCTTCTTCATTACTTGAAGACTACTCAGTCTTTAGTTGACAAAAAGATGGCTCCTGCAAGTAATCTTGGTCTTCCTTAGGCATTAGACAAGAAAACTCACCCTCTTTGCTGTACACCGGTAAATTTACTGAATTATCAGCTTTAGTGACCATCTTCACAAACCTTGTTTCCCGGTATAATCTCCTTTCATGGCCTCCAAACACATGGATGGTCGCATAGGTTAGGTCTAGCTTTATATATCACCGATATTTGTACCCCATGATCTATATAATAGCATCCCAAACCGAGCTGGGATGTTGGCGACTACTATGTCCATTACCATGCTCTTAGCTGGGATTTGGGCTAGATTTACCACCAAATCCTTGATCATCCCCAAACATTTGACTCTTTTAGAATCGAAAGAGTAGAGA
Organism: Pinus albicaulis; assembly: GCA_034641835.2. NCBI lineage: Eukaryota > Viridiplantae > Streptophyta > Pinopsida > Pinales > Pinaceae > Pinus > Pinus albicaulis. The sequence goes on from CM076573.1 coordinate 500,448,397, forward strand.
TATTTATATGGGTGAGTGATCTACAGCCCCAATTGCTCCATCACCGACAGAGGTAACAGGTTATGGGACGCCCTGGAATCCAGCATACAGTTGTGCAACAAAAAATCATGAATTACTAAAGAAACATAGAAAGGAGGAGTTGAGGCATCTAACTCCTCAACATGAGGACTGAACATTACCATAGGCCTTTCTTCCTGAAGGTTTAAACCATCTAGGATTGGGGCTACTCCTTGAGGAAGCATGAAAGAAGAAACCTGAGACTGGTAGACTGGTTGTTTCAGGAGTTCAGTTAGGGGGACTGGGATTTTAACTTTTTCCAGTTATTTTTGAAGATTAAAAGCAGAGGGAGAATTCTCTATGGTATTTTCCTTTGGTTCATTTATCATGGTTGAAGGTTTTTATTCCCTCAGAATAGGTTTAACATTTATATTTGGATTGGAGGCCAAATTAGAAGAGGAAGGAAGGGAGTCCTTAGAATGAAAAGGTTCAGTTATAGGTTTCTTACCTTTATCTCCGACTTTCTGAACAACTGTCTCTTTCTGAGGAATCTCTTCTTCTTGTTATTGTGTGTGTGTCCTCTTCCTAGAGGACCTGAGATCATATTTTCCGTTGAAATATGTCTGCATGAAGTCCACGAATTGCTTGCAGTAATCATCAATCTCTGGATCTTCAGTAGCGCTTGTTTTTTCTTCTTCTTCTTGCAAGGAAAGCTCCACTCCTTCACTTTCTTGCAAAGAAGTCTCAACTTCATCGTCATCTGAGTAAGCAAGATATTGATCTTCTTGCCCATCGGGAATTTCTTCAGTAGGGCCATCCATCTGCCCTTCTAGATACAGCGGGGGTTGTATGTGATCTTGCTGCTCCTTCCGCTCTCTCTGGAATATTTGAAGAGGAGGCTTTCTATATTGTGAGTTAAATCCTCTGTTTGGAGCAGTTTGGAATGGCTTGGAGGGTGAGTTCTTTGCCTCGAGCTCAAGCTTCACCAACTTTCTCAAAAGGTTCTTGATCATTTTACTCATCTCCTCTTTTTTGTAATCTGCTACCTCTCTATCTTAACCAGAGGTAGATGCTTCTTCTTTCCCTCTCCGTCTAGCATCATGGTCTGACCTCCCTTTTGATTTACTTGTAGAAGCGAAGTTGGTTTCCACTTCCAATGCATCTGTCTGGGCTTCATCCAGAGTAACATACTTCCTTTCTCTTAAAGAGAATCAGAATTCTGACTCAAAGACTGCTACAAACACCACTTTAGCATTGATCTGGTGAGGCTTAATTTTGGCTAGGAGACTTGTTTATAATTTATTAAACCTCTTGATGAATTCAGACACATCTTCATTATGTCTCTTTCTAAGTGTGTTGAATTCTGTAAGACAGTATCAATGGTCCTTCTTCTCTCCCCATTTCTTGGTGAAGGCATTTTCCATTTCCTCCCAGCTATTAATGGAGCAGTCCCCCAAGGTAGGATCTTTAAGTAATCCTAAGGCATGTTGTTCAGGATCTGAGGCAATGCCAGGGGGGCATATTTGTTCAGTAGGAAGCCAGGAACAACCATCGGCGGTTGTGGAGGTGGCGGGAGAGTGTGATGTGTAATAGGAGGTGGTGGAAGAGAAGTATGTATGACAATGGGGATATACTGAACAATGGCTTGATGGGTTTATTGAACTGCTGGGATATGAGAAGTGGAAACCTCTGTGACTTATTTAAATTCTTCGGTGTCTGGAGTGGGATGCAGAAAGAAGCTTGTGGTGTCTACAGACTCAGCCTCGTCTTTTACTTCAATATTTTCAAGGGAGGAGCTACTAGAAGTATGATCAAGGGTTCTTGCAGTAGAATCAGTACCTTTATCTTGAGCTAATTGAGAGGAGGATGGAGAGTCTTCCAGAGATAATCTGGGAATATATGTATAAGTTGATTTTCTTTCTCTCCAACTTCTCTTGTGCAAAATCTTATCTGGATCAAACATTGAAGGTGTTCTCAACTGGGTTGTATCTGACCTCAGGTGTGGCTTTCGGGAAGCCATGACTGCAAATACATTTATCCTTTGAATGATAGTGGAGTCGCCAAGGTGAGGGATCTACAACTCCCAACCCTTCCTACTCACCTATTCTGAAGGTTGGATGATATTTTTCAAGGCCCAGGGATTTAGTTCTTTAAATTCTTTCCCCGGAAACGACACCAGAAAGATGTTGTAGCTCCTAGAGATAACCTTGAGTTGTATAAAGACCACTGCCTAGGACATATTAAATGCAAGGAGCATACAACTCAACTGATTGCAGTTGGAAATGTTTGGATCTCATGCAACTATCACTCAGATGAATGGTTTTAATAAGGGTGGAACCAAGACCCCAAAGTTAAACACAACAACTAGGAAAACTGTAGAAACTGAGTACAAAATGCAATAAGTAAATGAATCAGACAGCTCTAAAACAGAATGTTGTAAAGGGGGGCGAATTCTAAAATGAGTACACAGTTATCAAGTTATATGTGAGCGATGACTATGGCAGAAGATGGAGTAAGATATCAACTATAACTGGGCTTATTCAAGGATAAGAATCCATATATACTGGGCTTATTCAAAGATAAGAATCCATATATACTGGGTTCATTCAAAGATAAGAATCCATTGTAGTTAGTATCGGAAGAACGACATAAAAGATAGAAAATGAACAATGTATTAGGCCCGTGCCATATTTAAAGTGCTATGGATGTATAAAACATGAGTATATGCTATGATAAATTCACGTCCAAACATGGGAGCACTCGCATTCCAAAAACCTGTAGATACGAGAAGTATGGAGAAATACAAAATGAACACTTATATTAAAAGACACAGATAGAGAGAGTTACAAACTGTGAATCATCCCGAGTGGAATCCCTAATTCCAGCAAAACTTCTTATTACTGAATCCCTACGGGATCTTCAAACATCCACTATCAAAGTTCATACAAAATACATACAGAATACTCGAGCTAGTGAGTCCTTTGGAAAATATGGAACCTTTTGTTAGTGTTTTCTTCCTGTTTTTATAACCTTTGATTCCTATGCGCGAGAAGATATTTTGGGAAAATATCTTCCCCGCGTGCTTGTATTTTGTTTCGGGTCTAAATCAAAAATAGAAATGATGATGAGGTAGAACTGCCTCTCATCATCTTAAAACACAGGCCTAAAGTCGTTTCTAACTAAAATGTAAACAATTTACTAATCTGAAAGTAAAAACTGCAGGAGTGAACTAAAGATTTCACCCGAAATGACAAATTGAAAATAACATAAGGTAAAAGGCCACGCGGGCCCCATCATGAATGATCATTACTGTTTGATGAGGTGGATCCCCTGCTGCTATTGGTGAAGGTGATACCATTAGTAGTGGAAGAGGTGGCCTTCTGTGCTGGAGAATGCGGTACTGCTAGTAGTGGAAGAGCCAGCCTTCTGTGCTGGAGGTTCCTGTAGAATGGCCAATGGTCATGATCCATTCACTTGGACATGGAATTGACCCTCTTCATATTTTTTCTCTGCTTACTGGGCATGGAGGATCGTCAACCTCGGCCTCGAGCAACTGTGATTGGCTATGAGATGGCCCACATACTTAAAATTCCATGTAAACCTGCACAGACAACAAACTTGTTAAATAAATCCTGCGATGAGGGGTAGACTGCTTCAGAAGGCTCAGGTGAAGGCAGAGGAGCAGTGTGGAGGCAAGGAATGCAGCGGAGGCATTTTCATGGCAAAAACATGGTTTGAATCCAATTTGGCATGAAACTGTGCGAAAGGCAGTTTTGCAGAAAATCGGGGTGGTTTTCACGTGGGAGCTGAGCGGTAAGTGATATCGGGCTGGGGGTACGCGATACGTGTTAGGGAGCGATGTGTGTCCTAAGAAAACCACCCATTTTGCGTCGGAGTTGCTCGTGGGGGAGCTGCTGTGAAATGGATGCGAAAATGAGTGGGAGCCATCTAATCTGGGCAATCCAGATCAACACCTGTAGATGAACGCGACGGACGTACTTGCGCGGTCGGGTGGGACCGGTGATGATGTCAGCAAAGATATCGCGTAGTGGGGTGATCAAGTTTGGGGTTATAAGGCGAAGAGGAGCAATCAACTTTGGATCATCAGGACATCAACAGTGGAGATCAACTGCAGGGGTGCTTGGGGATACGGATCAACTTCATGGCCTATGCCTCCGTAGAAAATTTCAACCATTGATCTGAGATCTTCCACAGTCAACCAGGTCAACTGTGGAGGCACTCACGGTGTTATCTCGTGCGCTGAGAGTGCCTGTGGGTAGAGCAGAAGATTGGCGGTGACCGTTGGATCGGGCTCGATCAACGTCAGAGATAAATTGGAGAAAAGTGAGCGGGGTGAAAGGCAAAGGTGTGTTGGTCGTTGGATCAGGATGATCAACGGTTGAAATCTCATCAGGGAATGGTAGGCATAAGGGGTTTGAACGGGAGGATGCAGACAGCACGAAGGCGTGATGACTGTCAGATTTGGAGGATCGACAGTCTAGATCATATCGTGGCTTCGCATAAATGAATGAATGAGGTAGAGGACAGAAAAAAAACGATACAACGCTGACCATTAGATCAAGGGGATCCACGGTCGGGATTACATCACGGGGGATGAAAAATGGAGCTGAGGGAGGCCTGATAGCCGTTGAATTGATTGTGATCAATGGCTCAGATTATATCGGCGGCGAAATATAGAGTGTAAATGGAGTACAGCGAATTTTGATGTGCGATGGATTGGTGAAGCATGACGAGCGATGACCGTTGGATCTACAGAGATCAACGGTTGGGATTGTGTCGGGGTTTCGCACATTGGTAGAAAAATATAAAGGAAGGGGATGGAAACTGGAAGGAGCGATGTTCAAGGTGCGATGCATAGGTGAAGCGCGATGAGCGATGACCGTTGGAACTACAGAGATCAACAGTTAGGATTATGTTGGGGTTTCGCACATCGGCATAAAAGGAGTTTAATGAATAAGGAATGTTAGGGTGGTGATGAGTGATGTGCAATAGCTGAAGGGGGCTTAAGGAATTTTAGCTGTCGGTCGTAGAGTGGGGTCATATGAGAAATGGGGGCTAATAGCTTAAGCCGAAAGGCGCTTAGAGGCCTGATATGTTAAAATGAGCACTTTTAAATCTAAAAGGTGGATTTTTAGCTTTTTCAAGGGTTCCGATAGGTGAAAAAGGGGCTTTGATAGTCCATGCAGTCCTTGTTGTATTTTATTTGCAGTATAAGTCCCCTTATCATTAGACATCCCAACTCGATGAGGGATTTCATAACAACACCACTAAGACATCAACTGCAACTAGACCCCCAAAATATTAGAATCCCTATAGAGGCCTCATCGTAGACCCTCAACTCGAATTTATTGAGCTAACTCAGTCATTATGACTTAATTAACTAACACAAGTTGTTATGAGATGAAATTAAAATTTATTGTCTAATTTATTTAAGGGAAAAATAAATTAGACACCCCACATTCCTCACTCCTGGTGCATCAAAGTTCGTCACCAGTGTGGGTGAATTTTTTTTTTGTCCTTTATGGTTTCCAATCTCACTGTTTCTTGTTGCAAATTTTAACATTTCATAATTTTATGCAGCCTTCACACAAAGACACTATTGAAATCACATGCCCAGATTATCATGAGCAACCTCTCTTAAGCTCGATCTGCCAGAAGAGAACCAACAATATGCCATCCTACTTCCTAGATCAAACCGACCATTAAGGTATGCAACATTCTTCTGAACCCTCACATGATGATATTTCTCTTGGAGGATGATCATGACCTCCCTTTAGCAACCATTACTCGACCCTCGTACTCAACCTACTTTAGGACTACATCTCTCTTCGCCCCCTTGATCAAATGAGCTCCTTATCACTTGATGTTATTTCCTTCATCCTAAGGCCTCCTTACTAATATTTTCTCCTAGACCTCTTAGGAACCCTCTAGAACTTATGGGTTTTATCCACTTATATCTTAGGAAATATTAATTTTCCCTTTTAAGCTTCTTGTAGATTTTAAACCCTATCATGGGTCGAAAAACCCTTTTCTTGGCTTCTTTTCCCACAAAGTGTTTTGTGACCAAACTCACACAAACCCATCTCAATAGGCTTGTGGAGTACCTCCCAAGATACACAATTCAGCAACATAGTCTATTTTTAGTAACCGTAACTTGGTCAAGCTCTTGTAGTCAAGCAAGGGCTTAGTTGGGTTCCGAAGTTGCAAATTAAGTAAGGGTAGTTGTGAGGGCATGATAGCTATGGAGGGTCAGGGCATGCAAAAGAATGAAAAGGCATGATAACACATGTTGTACAATGTTAATGCATGTTGAAGAGTGTTAGGGAGTGTCGGGGCATATCAAGGAATAACTAGGTCAAAATGCATGGAAAGGAACGAATAAGAGTGTGTGCTAGGGAGTGTCAGTGAATTCAAGTGTGCTAAGGACGAAGTGTTTTACCTAGAGAATTTCAGAATAGGATTTATAGGAGACAAGCCTACGATTGTTATACGGGGCTCGAGATAGCACTAGTTTTAGACAAAGGCAGACCACTTTGTGCTAGGCACAACATTGTTTTTCCTTTAGCTATTTTTTTTTAATATGAGATGTGGCACACTTTGGCTACATGCTCATGTTTTAAACTATTCGAGATAATTGCATATTGTGCATTGTTGTGTATAAGTTTTGGGGCACTCAACTTGTGTCGGCTTATATCTTGTGTGCCTTGTGCATCTTGAGGTTCTTGAAAACTCTCAGTTAATGTTATACTATTTATATGAACTAAACATACATGTGAAATATTTCTGGTGTAAGCTCTATTTCTTAGTTGTTTTATGGTCATGGCTAGATCATGTGATCCTTGTCTTGGTAAGTAGTTAAGTGGGACAAGTTGAGCTTGGACATGAGTAGCGTAATATGAGTTATAGGCAGTTCTTAGGTGAATAAGGCACAATCTACTTGTAGTAGGTGCAATTGGTCAAGTTGTTGTGGTTGAAGCATGCCAATATTTTCACATGAACTACAGTAGCCAAGGACTTGATTGGGCTCCCAAGTCATGAAAATTTGTAAAGGCTAGATGTGATGACATGAGTGCCAAGGCATGCTAGGGAATGCTAAGATGTGCCATATAGTGAAAACACATGTCAAACATGCTAAGATGTGCCAAGTGATAAGGCATGAAGATGTGCAAGGGTGTGTGAATGTGTGCCAGGGACTGTCAAGGCAACAAAAGGGAGAAAAAAATTAAACAACAAGGAAATGAACACATAAGAGGGTTAATAAGTCATTAGTTTACCTTTTCCAAGAGGGGCATGGTAGGCACACCAACACTAGGCAGTAGTAGGTGCCAAGTGCAAAGTATTAGTGCATTCTAAGTGCCAAGTATTTTTTTGTTGCTTCTCATCTACTTTCCAACAATTGATCATCTCAAATAAATTTAATATTAAACCATGTCAAATCATACCAAGGCATCTCAACATATTCCATATATGATAAGACTTTCCAAGTGCCAACACATGCCAAGTGCCAATATGTGTCAAGGAGTGTTATGCATGTTATGAAGTGGAAGGGAATGTTGAAGAGTGCTAAGGTGTGCTAGAGAGTGATAATGCATGTTGATGAGTGTTAAGGAGTACTAGGAAAAAACATTAAGGGAGCACTAGGTAAAAATTCATGGAAGTTAATGAATATGAGGAAAGTGTGCCAAAGACTAGTGTTAATGAGTGCTAGTTTTCATGCCAAGGAGGGAGTGACAAGGTATGCTAAGAATTGGTAAGGCATGCTAGGGAATATCAAGGCATGTCAAGAATTCCCAAAGTGTGTTTGGGATTTCCAGGGTGTGCTAATTATATCATGTGCCAATTAATAGTGCCAAGATATGCCAATACATTCCAGGTGCTAAGGATGTGCAGGGTGCCAGGGTATGTCAATATGTGTCAAGGAAACAAAAGGAAGAACCAATAAGAGGGTTAATAAGTGGGGACTTTATCTTTTTCAAAAGGGGCATGCTAGGCACACTAATAATAGGTCCCAATACACGCAAAGTGGCATTGTGTGCCAAGTGGTAATTTATGTCAATGCATTCAACCAAGGTGTTCCAGGGCATGATAGGGACTACATGCAGCATGCCAACACATGCTAGGACACTTCCATGTTGTGCTACCACATGCCACCATGTGCTTGGGCGTTAGTTGCATCACAAGATGTTCTAGGTACAAAGATGTTCCAAGGCATGTGGGATGCTAAGAAATGTTAGTGTGTGCCAAAACATTAATTTAAGGTGTGCCCAGATTGTTTAGGAGTGTTAGGTATTTCTCATTAATATAATTATGAGAGCTTGATTATGAATTAAATAATATATTTCCTACACACAATAGTGGAACTTTATCTAAAGGGAATTTGCTAGATAATAAAATTAATAGATTTGAATCATGTGTTGACTCATAGGAAATCTCTATTTGACTAGTCATTACTTGAGGGAAATGATACACACTGATTACTTCTTAAAAAATGACTAACTCTAACCACTATGGCCTTGGATATATTATAAAAATACTCCACAATAATGATCTTAAATCATTATATTTTGACAAAAAAATATTAACAGGCATATTGCGTCATCAAAAACTCATTGGAATGATCAATGATGATGAACATTTTTTTATTGTCACCAAAAGTAACAAAAAGAGCATTGGAGAGGGTCATTAAAATTTCATCACTAGAAATTTCACCAAAGAGAGAATTAATGATGGGCCTTTAATAACCCTCACCAAAAGTATCATTGAAAATGGCTTTGGGGATAGACCTTAAAGGACCATCACTATTTACACTTACAGTGACACTTTTTTAAGGATCGTCACCATATGTGACATTGGTGGCAGACCTTAAAGGTCTGTCACAAGCATGGCCCTCACCAATGTGCTTTTTTCTTGTAGTGTAGGGTCTCACAATTTCTTCAAATTTGTCATCATATAGGTGTCCATGGACTCGAAGTCCATCATGCCAAATTTTGAAGGATATCAGCAAGGATTTCAACAAGTTTGTACCATACTTCCAATCCTAGGTAGTAATTCATTTATGCCATGACCCTTCAATCAACTTCCTCTTACACTAGAGAAAGAGGTCCTCAACCCCAATTATAAATAGATGATCAAAATCACAGACTCATCTTCAACAATGGATCAACATCATTCTTCAAAAAATATCAATTCATGCTCACAGTCCTTGACTTCATATAATTCTCCCTCTTATTGAGGTAATCATTTGCTTCGTATTTTTTATCAATCTTCATCTTGAAGTCACAACTAACTTCTTGACATAGATTAAAAAAAAATTCAATATGGCTGATTTGTCTGCTCACTCTGAGTCCAAAGCACATTCAATAAAATATCTCTCAACGTGAGTATTCTTGTCATAAGATTTTTTCTTCTAATATTTTCATCTATTTATAAAACCTTGGCATCCTTCATTACATGCTTTCAACCCTCACTAGAATGTTGGAAATATTGGCATTGATGGCAAAGGAGCACAAAGGAGCAACACCTAAACCAGCAATAAGGAAAAGTAGAAGACAAGAAGCAGAGGTAACAAAGAAGCAGAGAGGTAGCAGAGGTAGCAAAGAGAGAAGCAAAGTAAGAAAGGAGCAGAGAGGTAGTAGAGAGGCAGCAAAGAAGCAGAAATAGTATGAGTACTGATGAGTATTGATCAGGGCTTATAGACAGATCTGAACAAACTCTGTGGCAAGATTTTAAGCTGTGAAACTCTGTGTTATTGGCTAAATTAGTGACTTTGTGTGAAATAGAGGGTTGAAGCTTCTAAAGGTGAAAAGGAAGCAAAGGCTATGCAACAATGAAGTGGGTTGAAGATTACTTACTTGTGAAATTGGAACAACGTTTGTTCATCGTGAATCACAGGAAACAGAACAGTATTGGTAAGGAAGATCCGATGTAGAGCAACAATAAAGAGGTCTCGCACAGTATTTAAGTGCAAAGCGACCAGATTGGTTGGACGGAGTCGATATGGAGCAACGACAAAGTTAATGAATAAGAGGTATCATTGTTTGCGCAATTAGAACAGAAACAGAAGTCAAGATATATAATAAACAGTGAATGGGCGAGCCTTGGAAAAAGGAAGGAAATGTTGAAAATGCGCGGGACAGAACCTTGAGTCAGAGGGTACGGAACCAAAAAGGAGTGAACAGTGAAAGCAGGTTTTAGAACCCGATGGTGGTTTTTGAAATTTTTTTAAATGGTAAGCTGTTTGTGAAAAAATAATGTGATACACTTCGGCATGCGACACGTGGCAGAAGGCGGTAATTGAAAACCATTTGTTTCGCATTTTTTTTGTGCGTTAAAGTTTAGTTCAATAAAAAATGCGATATTCATTTATTTTCGTTGGATCATTGGTGTTGATGCGATGAGGTGTCAACCATTGGATGTGAACGGTAGTTTAACTGCTGGGACTCATTTATATCGTGTCAATTTGAAGAATTAAAAGATGGGCGGTTTGGTTGTGCGATGATCGTCGGATCATCAAAAGGAAGTGCGATAAGTCTGCAACCATCGATTTAAGTGGTAAGTTAAGTGCGTGGGCCCGACTATGTGTTGGAGCGAGAATTAAAACGTTAAATAAGAACGATGTATATAGCAACGAGAGCTATGGGCCCGAGACATTTCTTGTTAATATATGTGCTTTGGAAATTAAATGGTAAAAGTCTATTTAATACATGAAAGTTGAATATGATATGCGTGGATTTTTTGACAGAGGATGTAATATATGTTAATATATTATCGTTGTAATGAAATATCACAAAAGGTGCGCAAGTATGAAGTGTTGTGGGCCCGAAACGAACTTATGCTAGTACGGGGGATTGAGTTAACCCAGAAATTGTTCCTTGAATGATATGTCCGCATGGGATCCTATGTGTGAGTGTTGGGATTTAAAACCAAAGGCAATACGCTTTATTATAATGGAGGATGTAAGGTATATTTATATATTATAGTTTTCGGAATATAATAATGAAAGGGGTTATAATGTTCAGCTGTGGATAAATTGAAAGAGAAGAACCTCAGGCAAAGTGCTTCAGTTAATAATAAGAAGTTTTGGTGATAAAGGTAAATTGTGGGTTTTATAGAAGAGAATTGTATATGCATATTTTAAATATGAAGTTTATCATATGTATGGTTTCATAACCATAGAGGAAAAAAGCTTTCGCGTACAGTAATTTAAATTGCCAGTTCAGAAAATAAGATCTTGAAATTACCCAGATCGGAATTTGTATAGAGCACATTAATGGGAATAATTTTTTACATGCACAGGAATGAAAATGTGGGCTTAACAGGTGTACATGCATAGAAAGCAGAGGTATGCAAAACAGTTACTTAACAGCAGCAGAAAAGACAAAACCAGCAAGCCAAGGGCCAGAAAAAGGGCAGAGTGAAATTGTTTTATGTAACTGAAAATGTAAATGTAAATGTTTTAATTTATTCTATATTGTTTATGATGCATTGGCAAGTCTCTAGAGCAAAAGAAACATTCCACTGTAATATTGAAATTTGTACATATTGTTATATTTTTTCTGAATGAGCTGGACAAAGGAATGAGAAGGAAGAAGTCAAAGAGTCATGGTTGTTCACTCCAAATTCTCTGCAGAATACAAACATTCAAGAGGTGAAATCTATAAATGATATCTCATAGATATGCATAGAGAGGTTAGAGAATGAAGAATTGAGGCATAGAGGATAAGAAGAAGGAGGAGAAGATAGAGATTCTGTGAAGAATCAATGAAGATATAAGACATATAAGAAAGCTAGAGGACAACAGTGAAGAAGGAACAAAACAGAGATGATATCCAAGGTAAATCAGCATATGATTTTTGGAAGAGCGAGGAAGTTGTAGCTTGATAGATTTCAATTGTAGCTGGTTGAGGTAGGAGCCTCCTGTAGGTTGGAGCCTGTAGAAAATAGCTAGGAGTTGGAGCTTCCTTGCAAGTTGTAGCTTGCAAAATTGAGGTAGGAGCCTCCTGTAGGTTGGTGCCTACAGAAAATCAATGCTGAGAGGGAGTTGGAGCTTGCCTTTGCATCACAACAATAATAAGATGTGGTTTTCTCCCTTATGGGTTTCCACTTATACCTGTTGTATATATGTATGATGATAATGTGTTAATACTCTGTTTTATTCTGCTTAATACTTGCTGCTCATTAATTAAGATTGTTGTTCCATTGTATGTTAAGTAGATTACAAAATGTTGATGTGAATGAGTATAAAAGAAAAGTTTAAATAAGAACATGATTGCATTAAACTGATTCACCCCCCCCCCCCTCAGTTTAACCAAGGGTCCAACAATTGGTATCAGAGCGGGTTCCTTCAGTATCAATTTAACAATTGCAAGGAGATCTTAGGTCCCCAGGATGGCTAGTCTAGAATGATGCTCAACAAATAAAACCCCTTTGTTCACTGGTACAAATTATGCCTTTTGGAAAATAAGAATGAGGACATACATAATGTCTCTAGGAATAGAAGTTTGGGCTGTTGTGGAATTGGAATATGCCCCAAAGGAGACTGACTTAGAGAAATATGCCAAACAAGACTTTGTAGCTAATGCAAAGGCCATGAATGCACTCTTAAATGGACTATGTGAGGCAGAATTTATCAAAGTAATGCACAACAACACTGCCAAAGCAATATGGGATACTCTAGGAAACATCCATGAGGGAGACAAAAATGTGAAGACAACCAAACTTCAAGTCTATAGAGCTCAGTTTGAAAATATAAAAATGAATGATGATGAAGACATTTCCAGCTTCGTTTTAAGGGTTGCAGAAATTGTGAATAACATGAAAGCTCTAGGAGAAACCATAAAAGAAGTTGTAATTGTTAAAAAGATTCTAAGATCTCCTCCATCTAGCTTTAACCCAAAGGTTTCTGCCATAGAAGAAACAATTGATTGGGAAACTTTGACCATGAACCAAATACTTGGAAATCTAACAGCCTATGAGATGAGACTGCCACAGAGGAAGTCAAATGTGAGGGAGGCAGCCTTTAAGACAGAGAAGAAGAAAGAAGAAAAGGAAGATATATGCTCTTGCTCTGATGAAGAAGAGGCCAAATTTATCAGAAAATTGGATAGAGGCTCAGGTAAATATAAAGGTAAACTTCCATTTAAATGCTTTAACTGTGGAAGAGTGGGACACTATGCTTCTAAGTGTACTCATAAGAAAACAAAGAATCAGACTCAAGAATCAGAGAAAACCATATCAAAGAACTGGCAGAAAGGGAAGAGATTCAATAGAAAATATTTTTATGCTCAGCAAGACAACAGTGCATCTGAAGACTCAGATGAATCCTCAAGTGAAGAAGGAACCTCTGAATTTGTATTGATGGCTAAAGAAGAGCTTGAAGGATTCCTTCTAGAAGATGACGAAGAAGGTGAAGTTGATCTTGAGGGGGAGCTAAGAAGTGCCCTGGAGGAAATTGACAGACTTAAACTAAAGTGCAGAAAACATAAAGAGTTTCTCCTCAAATATTTAAGAGAAGAGAAAAATTCATAAGTCTTCATTCAGTTGAAAGTAGAGCTTGAAGAAGACAAGAAGGTAGAAGACATTTTACTTAAGAAAATTGAGGATAAAATTCAGAAGCAAGAGAAATTGGAAGAAGAAGTAGTATTCTTGAGGAAGAAATTAGAAAACACCCAAAGGAAATTGTCAATAAACATTTCTCAAATGACAAGCTTTGATAAGTTGAATAAAATACTAGAAGCTCAAATATCTCCTTTGATAAAAACTGGGATAGGCTATGAAGGAGAAACAAGTAAAGTCAAAGAATCAGATAACAGGAATATCATTTTTGTAAAAGGTGTCAAGGATAAAGAAGTAGCTCAGAAAGTTCCTACAGAAGTAGAAGCCTGCAAAGAAGTAAACAGGAACATGAAGGAACCTCAAATGACAAAGAAAGAATTAAATAAACAGTCAACTGAAAAAGGCCCATATACTCCTGAATATATAAAATTTGGAAGCTATCAAAGGAGATTCTTCCCCCCTAAGAAACATGTCACTTGTTATGCCTGTCACAAATTGGGACATATTGCTGCATACTATCATACAAGGAGAATTGATTCCAACCAGAAAAGGATGCAAATAGTGAAAATACTACCTCAAGCAAACAAATGGAGAAGACAACCCTTCATTAGGTATGCAAATTGTTTTTATGGATATTGTTTTTACTATAAGGAATTTGGCCATAAAGTCATAGAGTGCAGAACATATGGACAAAAACTGATGTTCAAAACCTCAAGGAGGTTTATGAATCATGGAGAGTTTACTCATATTCATAATTCTGCTAAAAATATGATCAAATGCTATGTATGCCATAAAATCAGACATATGTCTTTCCAATGTCCTCTCAAAGAATGTGGTCCATCTTCTCAGAAAAGGTGCCAAAAAAATAGCCGCCTGCAGTGGAAAAACAAGTTGAATAAGTGTGACCTGGCTCTAATAGCCCAAGATCAGAAAAGCCAATGGTATTTGGACAGTGGATGCTCGAAGCATATGACTCGAGATAGAAGCAAGTTTATAACCTTTTATGAAAAGAAATCTGGAAATGGTATTTTTGGCAATGATAAAGCATGGAAAATCAAAGTAAAAGGCTCATTCAGTCTGGATAATGGAAGAGGAAAGGCCCAAGATGTACTATTTGTGGATGGGCTGAAAGCAAATCTGATTAGTGTCAGTCAAATGTGTGATAAATGCTATGAAGTTATTTTTAGAGCATAAGACTGTGAAGTAAGATCAAGCACCACAGGAAAGACCTTGATCAAAGGTATTCGAACAGAAAGTAATGCCAACATAGTGAAAGAAGAGAATGAAGCATGCCACCAAAGCAAACTTGAGGAATCATGGTTATGGCATAGAAGATTGGGACACCTTAACTTTGACCATATCATCAGTCTGAGCAAGAAGAAAGCATTCAGAGATATTCCAGCAATAAATAAGCCTTCAAATACTATATGTAAATATTGCCAATTGGGAAAACAAACCCACACATCTTTTAAGACCAAAGATGAACTATCAACAAGTAGGTCACTTCAGCTTGTGCACATGGACCTGTGTGGACCTTCAGGAACTAAAGCACCAAGTGGAGAATCTTATTTCATGCTGATAATAGATGATTTTTCCAGAATGACATGGGTAGCATTTCTCAAATATAAATCTGAAGCACTTGAAAAATTCAAGATATTCAAGGCATTGGTATAAAATCGAACAAGATGCAAGCTAAAGTGCATCAGATCAGACAGAGGAGGTGAATTCACAGATTATGATTTTGCAGACCTATGCAATGAGTATGGGATAAAACAACAGTTTACAATTGCAGGTACAACTCAACAAAATGTTGTGGCAGAGAGACAAAACAGGTCAGTACAACAGATTTCCAGAGCCATGATGCAAGAAAGTAGCATTCCCCAAACCTTCTGGGCATAAGCAGTACACACAACTGTGCACATTCTTAACAAAGCTCATTTAATACCAAACAGTGACAAGAATCCTTATGAATTATGGCATGGTAAAACAACATCAATCAAGCACTTTAGAGTCTTTAGAAGCAGGTGTTTCACAAAAAATAATGATGAAAAATTGGGGAAGTTTGATGCAAGAGCAGATGAAGGAACTTTTCTAGGATATGCATCCAAGAGCAAGAGTTACAGGTGCTACAACAAATCACTACATAAAATTGTGGAAAGCATTGATGTAAGATTTGATGAAGATCTACCAAACAGAACAAGAAGTACAAGATGCAGCAATCCTCCAGAAGATAATGAAGAAGAAAACCAAGAGAATGATGAACTGAGCCAGAAAACAGAAGATACTGAATTAAACTCAAAAGGTCCCTCTAGACACACTCAAAAGAATCATCCAGAAGACCAAATCATTGGGGACAAGAGTGTGGGAGTCCAGACAAGAAGACAGCTTGCTGAACAGACAAAAGAAGTACACCTAGCCATTCTATCTCAAATAGAGCCAAAGAAGTTCGAAGAAGCCAGCAAAGACAAAAACTGGGTAAATGCTATGAATGAAGAGCTGGACCAAATTGATAAGAACAATACCTGGGAATTAATTCCAAGATCCACTAGGAAAAATGTCATTGGCTCAAAATGGATATTCAAGAATAAGATGAATGAACAAGGACAGGTAATCAAAAATAAAGCCAGACTTGTATGCAAGGAATATTCACAAATTGAAGGTCTTGATTATGATGAAACATTTTCCCCTGTAGCCAGAATGGAAGCTATCAGAATGTTTTTTGCCTTTGCATGCTACCATTACTTCAAGGTATATCAAATGGATGTGAAGTCTACCTTCCTGAATAGAGATTTAGAGGAAGAAGTCTACATGGAACAACCCGAAGGATTTTGCTTAACAGATAAACCAGACTATGTGTGCAGATTAAAGAAAGCCTTATATGGGCTGAAACAAGCTCCTCGAGCTTGCTATTCAAGGCTGGACAAATACTTGCAAAAACAAGGGTTTAAGAAAGGAGGAGTAGACAACAATTTGTACATAAAGGCTAATGAAAATGAACTCTTAATTGTAGTTGTGTATGTACATGACATCATTTTTGGAAGCAACAAAGATGAGTTAGCAAAAGGATTTGCTGAAGAAATGAAATCAGAATTTGAGATGTCTATGATTGGAGAGCTCACCTTCTATTTAGGACTTCAAATTCAACAAAAGAACACAAGAACATTCATCTCACAAGAAAAATACTTAAGAGAGATGTTGAAAAGGTTCCAAATGGAAGACTGCAAACCTGTGTCAACTCCCATGATCACTAGATGTAAGCTATGTGCTAATGATGGATTTGTAGATATAGATCAAAGACTTTACAGATCCATGGTAGAAATTATTATATATTTAACATCTTCTAGACTAGACATTGTGCTGGCTGTAGGACTTGTGGCAAGATATCAAGCAGCACCAAAACAAAATCACTTACTAGCAATCAAGAGAATATTCAGATATCTACAAGGAACTACACATTATGGGTTATGGTATCCAAAAAGCAAAAGCTTCACTTTGACAACATGTACAGATGCAAATTGGGCCATCTGTGTGGATGATAGGAAAATCACAAGTGGAGGAGAATTCTATTTGGGAAAAAGTCTGGTGGCATGGCTAAGCAAGAAGCAAACTTCCATTTCTCTATCTACAGCAGAACAAGAATACATAGCAGTAGCAACATGTTGCACACAAGTAATGTGGATGAAACAAACTCTCCAAGACATGAAGGTAAGCATTGATGAACCTATTTCTATCAAATGTGACAATAAAAGTGCAATAAGTATATCAAAAAATCCTTTACTTCATTCAAAAATAAAGCACATCCCAATAAAGTACCACTTCCTCAGAGAACAAGTAGCACAGAAAGTAGTAAAGCTAGAATATGTACCAACAAAGGAACAAACAATAGACATATTCACAAAACCCCTTGCTAAAGAACCATTCGAATATCTAAGAGACAAATTAGGAGTAGTGTCTGCAGATGTTACTCTCTGACATGAAAATAAAGCATCATTCCAGGGGGAGATCAGTCACCAAATATTGTCACAAAAGAACCAGAGCAAGTGAGCAGTGCATGGAAGAGGTCCTCAAGATTAGAATATTATGGACAAGATTTGGAAACCACACTAGGAAATGTGCAACCATTTTCCATTAATGTCAAAGGGGGAGGAAAAGCAAGTAATAGCAGAGGAAGTGTATTGCTCTCAATGCCAAAGGGGGAGACTGTTGGAAATATTGGCATGGATGGCAAAGGAGCACAAAGGAGTAGCACCTGAACCAACAATAAGGCAAAGTAGAAGACAAGAAGTAGAGGCAACAAAGAAGCAAAGAGGCAACAGAGGCAGCAAAGAGAGAAGCAAAGTAAGAAAGGATCAGAGAGGTAGTAGAGAGGTAGAAAAGAAGCAGAAATAGTATGAGTACTGATGAGTATTTATCAGGGCCTATAAACAGATCTGAATAAACTCTGTGTTATTGGCTAAACTAGTGACTTTGTGTGAAATAGAGGGTTGAAGCTTCTAAAGGTGAAAAGGAAGCAAAGGCTACGCAATGATGAAGTGGGTTGAAGACTACTTACTTGTGAAATTGGAACAAAATTTGTTCATCGTGAATCACAGGCAGTGGAGGAGTATTGGTAAAGCAGATTCGATGTAGAGCAACAGTGAAGAGGTCTCGCACAATATTTAAGTGAAGAGCGACTAGATTGGTTGGACGGAATCGATATGGAGCAACGACAAAGTTAATGAATAAGAGGTATCATTTTTTGTGCAATTAGAACAGAAATGGAAGTCAAGATATATAATAAACAGTGAATGGGTGAGCCTTGGAAAAAGGAAGGAAATGTTGAAAACGCGTGGGACAGAACCTTGAGTCACTGGGCGCAGAACCAAAAAGGAGTGAACAGTGGAAGCGGGTTTTAGAACCCGACGGTGGTTTTCACAAAGTTTTTAAATGGTAATTTGTTTGTGAAAAAATAATGAGATACACTTCGGCATGTGACACGTGGTAGAAGGCGGTAATTGAAAACCGTTTGTTTCACATTTTTTTTGTGCGTTAAAGTTCGGTTCAATAAAAAATGAGATATTCATTTATGTTCGTTGGATCATTGGTGTTGATGCGACGAGGCGTCAACTGTTGGATGTGAAGGGTAGTTTAACTGCTGGGACCCATTTATATCGCATTAATTTGAAGAATTAAAAGATGGGTGGTTTGGTTGTGCGATGATCGTCGGATCATCAAAAGGAAGTGCGATAAGTCTGCAACTGTCGATTGAAGTGGTAAGTTAAGTGCATGGGCCCGACTATGTGTTGGAGCGAGAATTAAAACATTAAATAAGAACGATGTATATAGCAACACGAGCTATGGGCCCGAGACATTTGTTGTTAATATATGTGCTTTGGAAATTAAATGGTAAAATTCTATTTAATACATGAAAGTTGAATATGATATGCGTGGAATGTTTGAAAAAGGATGTAATATAGGTTAATATATTATCGTTGTAATGAAATATCACAAAGGGTGCGCGAGTATGAAGTGTTGTGGGCCCGAAATGAACTTATGCTAGTACGGGGGATTGAGTTAACCCAGAAATTGTTCCTTGAATGATATGTCCGCATGGGATCCTATGTATGAGTGTTGGGATTTAAAACCAAAGGAAATATGCTTTATTATAATGGAGGAAACAAGGTATATTTATATATTATAGTTTCCAGAATATAAGAATGAAAGGGGTTATAATGTTCAGCTGCGGATAAATTGAAAGAGAAGAACCTCAGGCAAAGTGCTTCAGTTAATAAAAAGAATTTTTGGTGATAAAGGTAAATTTTGGGTTTTATAGAAGAGCATTGTATATGCATATTTGAAATATGAAGTTTATCATATGTATGGTTTCATAACCATAGAGGAAAAAATCTTCCGCGTACAACAATTTAAATTGCCAGTTCAGAAAATAAGATATTGAAATTACCCAGATCGGAATTTATATAGAGCACATTAATGGGAATAATTTTTTACATGCACAGGAATGAAAATGTGGGCTTAAAAGGTGTACATGTATATAAAGAAGAGGTATGCAGAACAGTTACTTGACAACAGCAGAAAAGACAAAACCAGCAAGCCAAGGGTCGGAAAAAGGGCAGAGTAAAATTGTTTTATGTAACTGAAAATGTAAATGTAAATGTTTTAATTTATTTTATATTGTTTTTGATGCATTGGAAAGTCTCCGGAGGAAAAGAAACATCCCACTATAATATTTAAATTTGTACATATTGTTATATTTTTTTTGAATGAGCTGGAAAAAGGAATGAGAAGGCAAAAGTCAAAGAGTCATGGATGTTCACTCCAAATTCTCTGTAGAATACAAACAGTCAAGAGGTGAACTCTATAAATGATATCTCATAGATATGCATAGAGAGGTTAGAGAATGCAAAATTGAGGCAGAGAGGATAAGAAGAGGGAGGAGCAGATAGAGATGCTATGAAGAATCAACGAAGATATAAGACAGATAAGAAAGTTGGAGGACAACAGTGAAGAAGGAACAGAACATATCTGATATCCAAGGTAAATAAACATATGATTTTTGAAAGAGTGAGGAAGTTGGAGGTTCCATATCAAGTTGTAGCTTGATATATTTCAGTTGTAGCTGGCTGAGGTAGGAGCCTCCTGTAGGTTGGAGCCTGCAGAAAATAGCTGGGAGTTGGAGCTTCCTTGCAGGTTGTAGCTTGTAGAATTGAGGTAGGAGCCTCCTGTAGGTTGGTGCCTATAGAAAATAAGTGGTGAGAGGGAGTTGGAGCTTGCCTTTGCATCACAACAATAATAAGATGTGGTTTTCTCCCTTATGAGTTTCCACTTATACTTGTTGTCTATATGTATGATGATAATGTGTTGATATTCTGTTTTATTCTGCTTAATACTTGCTGCTCATTAATTAAGATTGTTGTTCCATTGTATGTTAAGTAGATCACAAAATTTTGTTGTGAATGAGTATAAAATAAAAGTTTAAATAAGAATATTATTGCATTAAACTAATTCACTCCCCCCCCCCCCCCTCTCATTTTAACCAAGGGTCCAACATAGAAGTCCAAGGAAGAACAAATACAACCAAGAAAGATATATAAGGACAGGAAGAATTAAAAAAATAGTAATAATTTAGAATAACAGGGATATAAGATACTTATCTTTTGAGAATATGTCAACTCCCTCATGATATTTATCATTCTTGCAAATAAACCTCATCATGATGTCATTCATTATTTGCTAGAGCTAATGTTTCATATTTAGTGGAAGCTATCAATCCTAGGTTTTTACTTATCCAAGCCATGAAGCCTGCTAGGGTTTACAAACTATAGATATTCAAATTTCTAATCCTAATGTCCTTGATGATGATTCTTAATCATTCCAAATTTTATTACACAAACTCAGTGTAGAAACAGATTCAATCATCTAGTTCTAAGAGTAACATCCATATATCCATTGACCAATTATATTTGAACAATTTATCCTTCCAATTTAAGTATCCTAAACACATCAAGTTCAATATCAAGAGGATTTTTAATTCTCAGATATGAATATGGGTTTGAGAAATCAACTTGCATACTTGAAACATATTTGATTCTTCCATAGTATCACATTAATTAAGAATATTTGTCATCAATGGGTTCATCCAATATCCCTGGTCAGAACAAAGCTCGACTTCTTCAAATTATTGTGGAAATGGATTTCATCAGGGAATATACTTGTTGATCCATTTGGATATTGGTGGCCATTATCCTATTCCACTTGGACCCCCACCATTGTTTCTTTCAGTTTCCCTGATTGTAGCATAATTTACTAATTTCGCATTTTTTCATGTCCTAAACTTTTGGAGCCATTTTGAGGGCCTAAACAATGTTATTTTGGAAAATGGGAAAACCCATAGCCAAACGTAGGGGTCTATAATTGAAATTTTCGTCCTCGGATATATCTTCCTAACGAGGTATTGTATGTGTCAAACAAATATCTAGGCCAAAGTTACGACCCTGTCATGTATCAACTAACCCCACCGAGGCCCACATACTTTGGTGCTGCATCTCCTAGGGTTAGGTTTCTGGATGTTTAGAGCTTTCCACTATTTCTAAATAATAAAATGCCTCTGAGCCTAATTGTAACACATTTCAGAAGGCATGTAGCATCCACATCACTTCTTAGAGATAAGATACCATCACCTGAGCTATTTTATTTCCATTCTACATGTAAAAAAATTTCAGTACTTTGTTATTAATGACTTGAAGTTATGTTTTCGTTGTAATTTATATATTTATTTCGTTTCATTCCTTCATAAATAAAAATCAGTGGTATCAAAGTGGTCTACTCTTTATTTTTTTTTCTATGCATGTCCCCAACGAGGCTGGGGTATAATGAGTTGGGACTAGAATTGGTTTAGCCCTTGCAAGACTGTCCCCACTGACATCGACGACCTCCCATGGTGGAAGAAAATAAATAAGAGGGAGGAGATCCTATCAAACTATTTCTCGAAGAAGCCCTCATGCAAAAAAGGAATGGGATGATGGACAGTTTCCAGATCCTTCAGCAAATGCCCACCGGTGACATATATTCATCCAAAAGTCACTTCACAGGTGTCTCCCCCTTAAAGGTAGAAGTGAACTTCGACATCCCTATATTCAAAGGTCAAATAGATTAAGATACTGTAGATAAATGGTTGAATCTACTGGAGGGTTATTTTTCAGTCCATATTTTCTCCGATAGGGAGAGGATTACTTTTTCACTACTTAAGGTTGCCCCCATGTCAAGGATTGGTGGGAAAATTACTGTGAGAAAAGGGACAAGGAACCCTATTTGTTCACATCCACACCCTCTTGGAATTATTTCCGAGAAATTGTCAAGGAATATTATTACCCCGTGGGGAGCTATGAGTACAAGTACATAAAATGAACCACACTATGACAAAAATGAGACGAATATGTGCATGAGTTCACAAATATTTTTCATACTCTACGCACAAAGATGGGTATCAAATACTCTAAGTGAAATCTAGTGCTCAAGTAATGTGACTATTTTCACAACTACATTCAGGAAGAAATGGGGTTTCTAGACATATCTTCATTTGGTGCAACAAACCGATATGATGCCAAGATTAAAAAAAAAATTAAACAAAATAAGCATGACTTTGGATCTACGTATCAGAAGCGGGTCAAGAGCACCCCCAAACTGAAGAACAAAGGAAAAATCCAAGGTGGAGTGGCCCAAGAAAACCCATCGAAGCCAAAAGAAAAGAAGGACACCATGAAGACAAATATGGACATAGGAATGTGGTGTGAGTTCTGTTAGACTCCTATACCAATAGGTGTCATATCTCATGATTGACTTGATGGGCTATGTAACATGTTCATACCTTTCCTTGTTGCAAAGATTTTCCATATTGTCAAAAAAATAAAAAAAAATTTAAAAATGTAAAGAGGGTATACCCTAAAATAAAAATCAAAGGGTAAAAAAAAAAAAAAATGGCCAAAAAATGGCCAAAAAATGAACCCCACCAAAAGAAAGGGCAAGAAAGTGCACAAGTCTAAGTGCCACTACTTTTTACTCTTATGTAAATAAACAAATTGTGTGCAAATTGTATCTTGTGCCACAACTTATGAACATTCAAACAATTTAAACTTGGCTAGTTCATTTTTCAATTTTATGTTTTAGATAGAGAATAAAATCTGACCAAACTATTTAATCTTGGTAGATAAGTAGATAGGTAGAGTAAATAAAAGGAGCTCAACAGTTTAATCTAAGCCCTTGGATGTAATAAGGTTAGAAATAGATATATTTCTACATGTAAAAGAAAAAGTGTGATAAGGGTTTGCCAGTCTAAGTGAACCCTAATAAAGAAGAAAAAATGGTAGGGTAAAGTAGGTAGGGTAGGTAGATGTTGTTGCAGAATTACTAGATTAACAATTTCTTGACTTTAGAGAATGAATTTTCTAACAGTAACATAGTTGAAGATACAGTCATTGAATCTGATCAAATAAATGAACAAGAAATAGACATTTAAGAAGAAAGTGCAATTCAAATGCTTCATCCAACGAAGTTCATCAAAAAATAAATGCAGGACCTCAAACAAATGGAGGTTGATGAAATTATAGAAGAAGAATCTGAGATCATTAATTTAAAAGATAATCATTTGCCTAAGGGATTAACTCCTCTAGAAGATCTTTTTGATTCTAATGATATTCCAAAGAAACCCAAAATGGAACCATTGAAAGCAGATATTGAGGAATATAATTTGGGAACTGAAGAAAATCCTAAAATGATAAAGTTATCTAAATCTTTGTCTCCTGATCAAAAACTAAAATATATTGAACTAATAAGATAATTCCAGGATGTCTTTGCCTGGAGTTATGAAGACTTGAAATCATATGATACCTCTATAATTCAGCATACCATACCTTTGAAAGAAGATCAAAAACCATTTAAACATAAAATTAGAAGAATCAACCCTGTACTGCTACCTTTAATTGAAAAAGAAATCAAATGAATGTATGAAGTAGGGATAATTGCTCCTATTACATTTTCAGAGTGGGTGTCTAATTTAGTCCCTACTAGGAAGAAAACTGGAGAGATCAGATTATGTGTTGATTTAAGAAATGTAAATAAGGTTTCTTTGAAGGATAATTACCCTTTTCCCAAAATGGATCACATTTTACAAAGGGTAGTAGGTGCTTCTAGGATTTATCTTCTAGATGGGTTCTCAAGATATAACCAGATTCTGGTTCATCCTGATGACCAGGAAAAAACAGCTTTTACAACACCATGGGGCACATTCAAGTATGTTAAAATCCCATTTGGACTTAAAAATGTAGGAGCAACCTTCCAAAGAGCAATGGACATCGCATTTGCAAAAGAAATTCATGATTTTCTTGTCATTTATTTGGATGATTTAACTGTTTTCTCTAAATCAGATCAACAACATTTGGACCATCTCAGACAAGTATTCTAAAATGTAGAAAATATGGTATCTCTTTGAATCCAAAAAAGTCCTTATTTGGTCTTGAAGAAGGTAAAATTTTGGGCCATATCATCTCTAAAGATGGTATTAGAATTGATCCTGCTCGAATAGAAGCTATACTGCAGATACCTCATCCCAGAAATGTCAAAGAACCTCACGCTTTCCTAGGAAAAATCAATTTTTTGAGAAGATTCGTATCTATTTTAGCCAAACTGATTAGATTGCTTAATAACATGTTAAGAAAGGATTCAAGTATTAAATGGACAGTAGAAGCCAAACAAGCATTTGAAGAAATTAAAATGGCTTTGACCAGAACACCAGTTCTTACGAGTCCACAATTTGATAGAGACTTCATAATATTTTCATTTGCATCAGAACAAAATGTAGCAGTTGTTTTATTACAAAAGGATGATCAAGGATGTGAAAAACCTATAGCCTTTTTTATTAAAGCACTAAGGGATGCATCTTTAAAATACAACATCATGGAAAAACAAGATTTTGCACTTGTAAAAGCCATTAAAGATTTTAGAATCTACATATTGTATTCCCATGTGATAGCCTATGTACCAAATGTTGTTGTCAAAGACATCTTAACTCAAGATGGAATTGAGGGAAAAAGAGGTAAATGGATTGCTACCATATTAGAGTATGATATTGAAATAAAACCTACAAAGATTATAAAGGGACAGGGATTGGCTCAACTCATGACAGAAACAAATTGTCAAGCCCTGGATATTAATCAACTGGATGATGAACAGGAGATGGCGACTCCACAAATCAGCCAGGCCTTCTTAGATTCACCTTGGTATGCTGATATAATTTATGTACTATTAAACCTGCAAGCTCCTCCAGGGTTATCTAGAAAAAAGAAAAGGTTTTTAAAGATGACATCTTCAAAGTTTTCTATTCTAGATAATGTTCTTTTTTGGAAAAATCATGAAGGCATTCTATTGAATTGTTTGTTAAAAGATGAAGCTGACAAGGCTCTCCATGAATTTCATGCAGGTGACTGTGGTGGACACCTTTATTGGAAATCAACCGCAGACAAGATCCTATGGGCTGGATTTTATTGGCCAACTTTGTTTTTTGATGTAAATAAATTTGTCACTGCTTTCCATAAATGTCAAATCTTTGAAGGCAAGAGAAAACTATTACCTTTACCCTTGAAACCAATTTCCACCAAAAAACCTTTCCAACAATGGGGCCTGGATTTCATTGGAGAAATCCACCCTCCTTCTTCTAGCCAACATAAATGGATCCTCACTGCTACAGATTATTTCACCAAATGGATAGAAGCAATTCCTTCTAGACAAGCCAATGACACTGTGATTATAGGATTCCTAGAAACCAATATATTATCAAGATTTGGTTGTCCTGAGAAAATTATAACTGATAATGCTGCTGCCTTCAAATCTAAGAAGATGATAAATTTCTGTAACAAATATCATATCACCTTAAGCCATTCCACAACCTATTACCTTCAAGGTAATGGACTAGCCGAGTCTTCCAACAAGAGTCTCATCAATATTATTAAAAAATTATTGGAGGAAAACAAGAAAAATTGGCACAAGAAACTTACAAATGCACTATGGGAAGACAGATTAACCACCAAAAAATCTATTGGGACCAGTCCTTATGAGTTAGTCTATGGCATTGAGGCTGTATTTCCTTCATCCTTAGGAGTTCCTGTAATGAAATTACTTCAAGAAGCTCAGGTTGAACCTAATGATATTCAAAGGAGAATAAATCAGACTATCAATTTGCAGCAGACTAGAGAGGAAGTATATCAGAGATCTCAAATATTGTAGGAGAAACTAAAGAAGATATTTGATAAAAGGACTAAGGCAGAAGATTTCCAAATTGGAAACAAAGTTTTAAGATGGGATTCCAGAAGGGAGGATAAGGGAAAACATGGGAAGTTTGACTTCCTATGGAAAGGACCTTATGTTATCCATGCTTTACAAGGAAACAATACTTATTTTTTGAAAAACTTGGATGGTACAGAAAATGAATATGGGCCAGTTAATGGTCGAATGTTGAAACATTACTTTGATCCTATTTATTAGGATATCCTAATTTTAACATGTACATATTATATCCTTTGTAATGTCACAGCTTTGAGTGGATAGTAAATTTTTGGAGTTGAAGCCCGAAGAGAAGACCCTAAGCTTCAAAAGTATTACTGTCATACATATAATAAAGCAACAAGCAGAATAAGATTCCATAGTTCAGTCAAAATCATTTTGAGGGCAACTGACCTGCTGTTCTTGACTTTTCACCAGGAAAAGCCATCCCCAAGTGGAGCCAGTGTTAGACTCCTATACCAATAGGTGTCATATATCATGATTGACTTGATGGGCTATGTAATATGTTCATACCTTTCCTTGTTGCAAATATTTTCCATATTGTCAAAAAAATCAAAAAAATTTAAAAAATGTAAAGAGGGTATACCCTAAAAGAAAAATCAAAGGGTAAAAAAAAAAAAAAAATGGCCAAAAAATGAAAAAAAATGAACCCCACCAAAAGAAAGGCCAAGAAAGTGCGCAAGTCTAAGTGCCACTAATTTTTACTCTTATGTAAATAAACAAATTGTGTGCAACTTGTATCTTGTGCCACAGCTTATGAACAGTCAAACAGTTTAAGCTTGGCTAGTTCATCTTTCAATTTTATGTTTTAGATAGAGAATAAAATCTGACCAAAAATTTTAATCTTGGCAGATAAGTAGATAGGTAGAGTAAATAAAAGGAGCTCAACAGTTTAATCTGAGCCCTTGGATGTAATAAGGTTAGAATTAGATATATTTCTACACGTAAAAGAAAAATTGTGATAAGGGTTTGCCAGTCTAAGTGCACCCTAATAAAGAAGAAAAAATGGTAGGGTAAAGTACGTAGGGTAGGTAGATGTTGTTGCATAATTACATGTGAGGGATAATGACTCTAGATGTGTTAAATCTTTACTTTCATCACAAGTGCAAAGGCAGACACTACACTGGAAGAATTTCAAACAAAGCAAAGTCAAATTATTAACTTCCTTTCTCATTTTTCCCTAAGAATTTCACTAATTTCCCCAAAGTACTAAGGCATTTAAAAATTAGAGGGGCTCAAGGAATTTGCTTGACTTTTGGAGGGACCGGACCCTTGGCCCAATAATTGGAAAAGCCTAAGTACTTAAAAGCATTCATAAATCATTCATTCACTTCCACAAGATAATATTTTCCTAAGTAAAATCCTATTTTACTTAGGGAAATTTCACAATATTTCATAAAAACCCTTTTCATTCAAGCATAAGTTAATTACATGAACCTAATGTTTTTATACTTAGCACTTTTATTTCATTTTCATATTAATTTCTAACTTTATTATTTAATTCCCTATATGACTCAACCCTTTCCCATATTATTTTAATTATTAAAATTCCCAATTATTATTATCCCGCCCCTTTGGTTGAAAAATAACCATATAAATTTGATTAATTTTGATTAATTAGTTGAATTGCCAACTGATTAAAAGCCCGACACCCTACCGTATAAAAAAGGGATTAATTAACCCTCATGGTTAATTAAAAACCTATTCCACCAATCAAATCGCCCCCGACGTAATTTAAATTATGTTTGATTGTATTGGGCCCGCTCTTTATCTTTTCGCCATCTCCCTTTCCCGACGACCGTTCGATCAACCAGTCTACGATCTATGGTTGTCAACCATATCGCTACGCCTCCCCATCCGAACAATAACGCGCGATGGCCAAGTGGTTTTCTGAACAATTCCGCGCCACGTGTCGTGTATTGTATGGAATCACTCACCCTCCGCTGAAAACCGCTTGTCCCCGAAAGCGGTGCGATATATACCGCTTACAAAACCACCGTACTTGCTGACGTCATCCACTTAAAAAATAAAAAACCTGCCAACCTTTGACTTTGCGAATAAAACAAATGAACCCGCGTCATTTTCACTATCCTATGCAGTGACCAGTGTCCCATGCAAAAACTTCAAAAACCAACTGTGAAGACTGTCGACTGCCACCTTGCTAAGGAAATTGCAGTCGAACAATCCAGAATTCATCCACCGTTGCCTGCACCTATTTTCATCACTGTTTATTTCCCGGAAAACAGGTATTTACCCAATTTCCCGCTGAACTCTGAAAATCTTGGTTTCTGTTCTAATTCCATAGGAAAAAATAAAAAACAGAGAACAAGTTGGTCTTTATTTCATTCCTTAATTCCCAGAATTGCAATTGTTTTCCTAAATCTATGACAGTGCCTTTTTTTCACCAAAACCCGAATTCCTTTTTGAATCCACAAGAACCAGAAATGGAAATTCCCATGGCTTTGAATGTCGCACCCCTGAATGCCCCTCACAGAGATTTAGACTATCTGCCCTTAGCAGATAGGGATTTCCAGATTAAAGACCTCGTCCTCAGTGAAAGTCCTCCTAGAATTTTTTGCCAATGCAGAGATAGTTACTTAAACGCCTCTGAAATTTTTGGATTGTGGGAATCCAATCTTCCGATGTATCTTTTACCCTCAGTCCACATTTTTCCCGAAAAAATTCACTACTGCCATGCCAATTATGATCCCAATCAATGAGCAGTCATGTCCCCGAGTCAAACCATCCTTTTCCCAATAAGTGCTCAGTCTATCAATGAAATGTTGCAGTTTCAGCCTGGTCAAGCCCTGAATCCCCTTTTCATGGGAAATTTACTTGAAAAATTGACCAATTTATCTCAAGAAGAGCTGAATCGTCTCTGCCAAAATTTCATGTTGCCAGAACATCAACCCAAAGGCCCCCCTCCTTATGGATATAATTTTTTCACAAATATGGGCAGACTCATTTTGAATATGATATCCTCTATAATGGGTTTCAATACTAGCGAATATGTTGACCAGTTAACCCTATTATTGTTGTCCATTTTTACCCCTGGACAACCCCCTACTGTCAAATATGATTTTGCTTCCTATATTACTGATAAAATTCATGACCAGTTCATGATATTAGAAGATGAGAGAGTTTTTAAATATTCCACTATTATATACCATCTTATGTTTTTCTATCAATCAGAGAGTTTCCCTTTCCATGTCATGAAACTTGATGCCAAAGGAAATCCTAGGTCTGTCATCTTTTGGTCTGCAATCTTCCATAATTCCTCTGATTCCCCTTATTCTTACAATGATTTCATTGACCTATTTGTGCACCCTGCAAAAACTTTATTAACAGGTATCTCTCCTCCTAGGGTCAATAATGACATTAAGAAAATTCTCCAACTATCCAAGCAATACAAGATAGGTGATTGGTACCTATACAGGAATCATACAGAAATTAGAATATATGGCAGTGAGCTATGTCCTTTCAAGCTACCAAAGTATGTTCCAATGAGGCTCTTTGCCTTGGAATATTTCAGATAGATGATAAATTCAGACATAGTCCATTTTTGTAATGCAAAGAAGAAAGCTCAGCTCATAATTAAGAGTCAATTAGGTCCTTTTGTCCGCAATTCTAGGGATGCAGGAAAAGAAGCTGAAAGAATCCTAGAAGATTATCTCAAATTGAAAAAAAGTTTCCACTGGGTACCTTATGACCCAAACAACTTTATTTGTGATAGGAGAATGAAAAAAAAAATTTCACCATACCTTCATCATAGAATTCCAGAGATTGAAAAATTTTCTAATATGGATGAATGGATGGAAGGGACCTTAATAGAACAAGATAGTGAACAGGTCAGTGTTGAAAATGTTATGAAAGATCTTGAGAAAATATTTGACCTGGATTCTTTTGGACAGGTACAAAGACCAGGAATTGATCCTTCCTCTGTTGGAACCTCTCAACAAAATTTTCAGGAAATCAGTGCATTAGCCACAGTAGCATCCAAAGGGAAGGAAAAAGAGACTGCTACACAGGTTACAGAGAAATTCGCAATGACAGATCAGCCTGAAACTTCTAAGGAATAGGGCCAAATACAGACTTCCCCCACTCAGATTAATGTGACAAGAATTTCAATTTTGCAAACTCCTCTCAATGAAGAAAAGGGTAAGAAAAGAAATGTAGAAACAACTACCCCTATCAGTGGATCTTCAGAACAACCTGATATCAAAAAACAAAGATTAAATCCTCTTTCAGAAGTAGAATTTTTTCAAGAAATCTCTGATAGTCAGAGGAGAGAAGAATTAGATAGCCAACAAACATACACAATCAGTGGAACATCCACTAATTCACAGAGAAAAGAGCTACAAAGACAGCAAAGTACAGAAGTATCTTCCTTCAAACCACCGTGAAGGATGCCTGGGATATTAAGAAAACATTTATAAATATAAAGGCCAGAAATGATCCATTAAGACTTCAAGTTTATAATCAATATTTGAAGATGGCTCCAAAAAATCAACAAAGATTGATGCCAGCCTATGACATCCAGCAGGGTAAAATGGTAATGAGTCACTTCAAACCCAAAGTGCAACAGCCTCAAACAACTGCAGATTATGTTAGAACCAATTTTGAAGTCATAGCAAAGGATATTCATCCTTTGGATCAGATTGAGCTGCACAAACAGACAGGTGATATGATTAATTCTACTTTGACTGATAAATCAATGATGACCCAAAGATTACAGGATTCTTTGGAGAATACTAATGCTCAATTGCATCTTGAAAAAGCCTCTTCCCAGGCTAAGGACAACAGAATAAAGACTTTGGAAGAAATAATTATTGGATTGGGTCATAATCCCAAATATGTCAAAGGTATAGAAGCCTTGATTAAGAAGAAAGATGATGATACTACAGCCTTAAGGAAACAACTGAAGTTTCCATATTCAAGGCATCCAAAAACAACAGAAATCATAAAGCAAAACTATGAAGAAGAATTGATGGATTTTCTCTTGAAACTGAATGAGAAACTAAATGAGACTGAAAAAGAACTTTAAAAGGCATTAAAGGACAAGCAGACAAACATTCCAGCATCTACAGTAGAAGTAATTATAGGTACAACAACAACAGGTCAGCCAACATAATTATCACAGGTCAACGCTTCCAATTTAAGCACTGAAGAATTAATAAAATCAATGGAGGAATTGAAACTCCAAGTGATAGAGCTTTAGAAAACAAAGGTACAATTTATCTCCTTAGATCAAAAATATGATCTCTCAAAAATGAGTGTTGCAGAAAAGACAAGAGAGATTAACAGATTAGAAAAATTGGTGAGAGCATTAGAAAGGGATCTCACATTGGAGAAACCTTTGGGAGAAATCAAAGAAATTATTTGGACCAAAATCATTCAGTCAATAAAATATGTTTGGCCATCAATCCAAATAATGTATGAGCATAATGATTTAATTAAATTGGCTCTGGAAGAAATTTTAAAGGCAAGAGAAGAATTAGGAAACATGCCTGAAGAAGCCAAAAATCTTATACAATTTTTGAATACCAAGAATAGATATCAACATGAGGAACTAGGCATCCAAGACATAACAGGAACAATTTTGGAGATTAAAAGAGTTTTTACTAAAAGAACTCTAATGCAGAATCTAGAAAGAAGATGCTTTGATATGCAGGAAGAAGTCAATGCCTTTACAAAGAGATTCAATATTTTGCAGAGTAAAGGATCGCCAAGTCCTTTAATTTCAGAGGATAAACTTATGAGCCTGGAAAACTATGTTGATAAATTGAATAAATATGCTGACAACCAGGCCAATTCATCAACTAGTTCATCAGTAACAAAAGCATTGCCTACAGGAAAGATTCTTCATGACAATCTGGAAAATTTGTTTTATCTCGAACATGAGGTAAAACAATTATTCCCAATTCAGCCTACTTTCTTCAGATATACAGAGACTGATGAAACTCTGAGAAATCTTCAAAGAACAAGAATACCAGAAATACAATGGTGGGAAGAAATGTTAGTCTTTTTGTAAATATTATCCTTGCATGAATTTTGATTATTTACTACAGTAAGACATGATAAAAAGGATAAACAAAGATCAAATAGAAGTCAAAGTGTATCAGTACAGGTAAAGAGTGTCAGTAAAACATAGCAACCAGCATAGAGTTACTAAAGAGGATAGCAACAAGCCAAATCATAGGGCCTGCCTCTAGCACATTCTTTTAAAAAGGGAACAACGAAACGTCGGTTATCTTTTATCTTATCCACGAGACCATCTGTCTCTAGTTTGTTGTAAAATACTCGTGAGTCATCCTAGATTATATCTCAATTTGTTATGAGATATTTTTTATAATTTTTTGTATAAATACTCCCTCAATTGGAGTATTGGGGGTGGATTCTTAGACTTTGCTGTAATACTGATTATTTTGGAATAAAGTGCTATTGGATAAATTCGTATGGCTAGCTGGATAAAGAATTGATGCAAAAGACTTTTCACAGGATTCTTGAGTCAGAAAACGGATCAATAAGTCATCTATCTCTTACGTTTTAGAGTTTTATACTTGTTTATTATACCATCTATGTTTCATATCTGAATGATAAATGAAAAGGAATAATTCAGAAAGTGCTTAAGTGCAATCTGTTTTCAATCGTTGGTATTCTTAATGTTTTCTTCTGAACTAGTTTAAACAATGAATTCTTAATTTCTCCTATTTTCTAGTTTATCCATTTTGATTATTTGATAAATAATTCTTAATTGCTCTTTGTTAATAATCATTCAGGTTCCCTCTTTCGAAAATATTGAAGGATTATTAATTTCCCTTCACCCATTTCGAGTCCATTCCATTCATTTTAGGTCTTTAATTGTTCCCTATTTGATTACCTTGCCCTGTGAAACCATCCCTTGTTAAGAAACTACATCCAGTTAAGCCATATTCTTTGACTCCATTAGCCCAATGGAATAAAACTACTCAGTCATACCCCTCTACTAATGAATTTCATCACCCAAAAAAACAAAATCAAAATCCCTGAACTTTCATAACTAGCCTAATATCTTTTAAAAACAAAGCTAAATCTTAGAGAGAGAGCCCTCTCTGGGTACAGATTGGCTAGATTCTGTACCTAAAATTTGGTTTGTGGTTACCTCGGACCCCTTTTCTCTTCCAACAACTTCAAGGAAAATCTGAGTGATAACAAGTTCTACAAGAGCCCCACTCACAACAAAAATGAGTGTCATTCCAAGAAGTCATTGTTGGTTGACCAGAAAAATTCAAATTCTGATGCATGTTCTAATTATGAACTAGAACCCAACAAGGGGAATGAAAAGGGGAAGAAAATTATTGACACAAAACCCAGTACTACCATTTCCACCACCAAGGTCCAAAATATTGATCCTGAAGATCAAGATGAGGGGGGTTGTCTCTTCCACTCATAAATGTGGGTGAAGGGTTCTCTACTGCAGTTCATTTTTTTAAATTAGAATAAAAAAGAACCTCATTTCAGCAGAGGTCATTAAGTGGTTGGGCTTGTTGATCAGACCACACTTGTAGCCCAGCAAGGACGAGATAATTGCATTAGCTAGCATTGTTGCCCGCCCTACAACATCAAGCCCTTCACGGATGAGGTACCATGTGATATTTCTCCATTTTAAGTTTGTGATGTGTTATTAGGATAACCATAGATATGGAAGGGTCATGTTGTGTATGAGACCAAGCCTCACACTGTTATTATCTCTTTGGTCAATAATTTATACAGGATATGAGAGGTAGCCTTGCCTACCACCATTTCTTTGATCTCTTCTAAGAAATGTAGTAAGATCATCTCCCAGACATGGAAACATGTTTTCTTTCTGATTCACTCTTAAACTAAGTAGAAGATAGTGGCCACATCCATGGCTCTCGAGAAGGGTTTCCCCACATATCAGAAGCAGGTTGATAAGGTCGTGAAAGAGTATAGGGACATCTCCTCCTCACCCAAAGGGTTGCATTTGCACTGTCAGGTCAATAATTCGATCAATCTGACTCTCGAAGCACCTTTACCCAATGTGCCGATATATCACAACTTGGAAAATGAATAAATCAAGTGACAAGTCTAGGAGCTACTATAAAAAGGGAACATACGACCAAGTTATTCACCTTGTGGGAGAAATATGGTACTTGTACAAAAGAAAGATGGAACTTGGATGCTCTGCATTGATTATCAAGCGCTTAACAAAATAATTTCTAGGAACAGGTATCCAATCCCACAAATTGATGACCTTATTAACCATCTCCAAGGGTCAAGTATTTTAGCAAGATTGATTTTAAGTCTGGTTATCACTAGGTTACAATAGAACCCACAGATGTAAGGAAGGTCGCCTTCAAATCCAAGGAGGGCCTTTTCAAGTGGTTGGTCATGCCTTTCAGGTTAACAAACTCACCTGCAACTTTTATGGGGTTGATGGATGACATATTACAACCCTTCACCAACTTATTTGTGGTTGTATCTAGACAAAATCCTCATATTCAACAAAATTTAGGATAATCACCTACAACACATTTGGTAGGTCCTTCAAACCATGAAACAACACAAACTATGTGAAAATTTGAAGAAATGCACCTTTGGCATGAGCCAATTCTAATATTGAGGCTACATCATTGATGAGAAAGGTGTGCATGTGGATCTAAATAATATCCAAGTCATTCAGGATTGGCCAACCTCGATCACTTTAACAGAGCTTCGTAGCTTTATGGGCCTTGTTAATTTTTATAGGAGGTTAATGTTGGGATTATCTCATATCACTTGGCCTTTAAGTCAAGTTACCAAGGAAGGAGCAAAGGAAAATTTTCCCTGGTCCAAGTCCTAAAAAAAGGGGTTTGTTGAGATAAATCACTGCCTTTACTCTGCACCTATACTCACATTTCCAGACCTTTAACAACCATTTTAAATTGAGATAGACGCCTCTGACTATGCTATTGGTGCAGTTCTCACCCAACAAGGGCATCTAGCATATCATATTGAGACACTTTTTGATATGATTCAGAAATACCCCACTAATGATAAGTATATGTATTGTATCTTCCAAGTGTGTGAGTAATGGAAACATTACATTATGGGGAAGGATATTATCATCCACATAGTTCATTGGCCTCTTCAACTTATATAGAGACAATGGAAGTTACAAAATGATCAACATCAGAAGCGGTCTAGATATCTACAACAATTTCACTTGAACATTAAATACAAGAAGGGAAATGTTAATCATGTTGTATATTGCCTTAGTCAGTCCCTAGTTGCAACACTGACTAATTTTCTCAACTCTTGTGGCCACGAGACCTATAGATGGAAAATATATAAAAATGATCTAGAATTTTCCACCACATACCAAATTCTAGTGGATAGAAAGCAAGTTCCTTATTTCCAACTCCAGGATGCCTTATTGTGATTCCTGGGACACCTTTATGTTCCTTCAAGCTAGCATGCCAAGATGATTTGGGACACGCACTATAGTTGGGTCGCATGACATTTTGGTGTGGAGAAAACAATGGCCATACTTCAAAAGTATTTTTAATAGCCAAATCTCTGATAGGACGTTGGAAAATATATTAGATACTTTAGTTCCTGTGCTATCCCCAAGACAACCATCAAGAATCAAGGCATGTACACTCATATGTGTACTCCCAACAAACCCTGTGAATCCATCTCCATAAAATATCTTTTGAGTCTCCCTTCTACCAAGCATGGTAATGACTGTGTATTTGTGGTCATGGATAGATTATCTAAGATGGCTATATTGTCAACTTGTAAGAATTATATCACTATAGAGGACACTGCCAAACTCTTCTTTGAACAAGTATGGGTACATTTTTGAATCTTGTAGACCATTATATCAGATCGATATATCAGGTTCCTGCGAACATTCTAGTTGAGCCTCCAAACATTGTTGGACACCAAGCTCACCATGTCAATTTTGTTCCATTCCAAGACTAATGGCCAGACAGAGTTCGTAAAAAGATGATAGTGCACATATTGTGCATGTACAACTCCAAGAATGGAAAAACCTGTGATGAGATCCTTCCTTATGTGCAACACAATTATAATATATCTCTCCATAGCTTGACTGATTGTAGTCCTTTTCAAGTGGGTATCCATTGTGTCGGATTGATGTTCGCATGCCTCATGTGACTATACAAACAAAATCCGCACATGTACTATTATGAAACCAAATCACAAAATAGAAGAAAAGATAGATCAACTCCTTAGAAATTAGCCTCTTCGAGGGGGACACCGCCTTTACATTACATAAAAGAACAATTCTTGGATGATACAAATTAAAAAACCTCATTTATATATATATATATATATATATATATATGATTCCATGGGGTCACAATATAATCCTAGCCAACCTAACAATAATAATGTAAGGGCACAATAATAACAATATGGGGACTACATGGGTACAACAATAACAATAAGGGGGCTACACTAACAATAATAAGGGACTACACTAGTAATATAGGGACCTAACATTCCCGTCTCCTTCAAAAAAGTGTTATCCTCAATGCTTGAGTAGTTTTGGATGCTTTTGTATAAAATTCTCATTTTCCCATTTGGAATATTTAGTGGGTAAGTTCTTCCACTTGATGAGATACTCTGAAATTGATCAATTTTGTAGCTATCGAGTTCTTGTTTCCGTGACTACTTCAGGTTCCAATATAATTTTTCCTTCCTCATCAAGTTCTGGCAATATTGTTTGAATCAAAAAAATTTCCCCTATAACCTTCTTTAAGCATGAAACATGGAAAACTGGGTACACTCGGGAAGATGGAGGAAGCTCCCATTTGTATGAAATAGTACCAATGTTTTGCAACACCTTGTAAGGACCATAGTACTTTGGCAATAATTTATTATCCTTCTTAGCTTTCTTGAGGGACATTTGTTTGTGTGGTTGTAGCCGTAAAAATACCCAGATGCCTACATCAAAACTTCTCTTGCTACGATGTTGATTTGTCTGTTGTTTCATTCGATTCTGTGCCAAATTTAAGTTATCATTTAAGAGTTGGAGAACTTGTTGTTGATGCTCAATGTGATCTTCCACTGCTTGAACCTTATAATTTCTCTTAAAGATGATGTGATGGATGATGGATGATATCCATAAAGTGCCATAAACGGGGTCATTTTTGCTGCAGTGTGGAAGTGTTATACCACCATTCAGCAAGAGGTAACTGATTGACCCATTGTGTTTGTTTATTAGATATAAAGTAATGAAGATATACTTCTAAACATTTGTTCACTATATCAGTTTTCCCATCGGATTGAGGATGATAAGATGAGCTATGAGCTAGTTGAGTACCCAAACAAGAAAGTAGTTCCATCCAAAAATTTCCCGTGAAAATGGGATCTTTATCGCTTACAAGAATATTTGGGTTTCCATGTAGATTTTGAATTGTTTCCATAAATGCAGTAGCAACTATACTCACTTTAAATGGATGAGATAATGCACAAAAGTGTGCATACATGGTAGGCCTATCAATTACCACCATGATGACACTCTTTCATTCAAACTTAGGTAAACTTGTGATAAAATACATTGAAACCTCCTCCCAATGTTGATTTGGAATGGATAAAGGTTGTAGCAGACCCGGGGTCTTAATTGTCTCAACTTTAGTTTTCTGGAAAACCAAACATTTTGCCACAAAATTTTGAATATGAGATTTAAGGCCATCCCAAAAAAATTATTTCTTCACCTCATGGTAAGTTTTTAAAAATCCCGAGTGTCCTCCTAAAGGAGAGGTGTGAAATTCCAAAAGAATATTTTGTTTTAGTTGAGAATTATTACAAAGATATAAGCGATATTTGTACCATAAGGAATCATTTTTCCAACTAAATGTATCAAATGTACTGGGATCTTGCTGCAACTAATGTGTGTCCATACTTCTTCGTCATTCTTCCATTCCTCCCTTGCTTCGGTTATCCAATCTGGTTGGATAATAGAAATGGCACAAAGCAATGCTTCCAGATCCTCATCCTTTCTTGAGAGTGCATCTGCAACAACATTTAGCTTCCCTTTTTTGTAGATGATTTCAAAGTCATAACCCAACATCTTTGTGACCCATTTTTGCTGCTCTTATGAAGATAGTCTTTGTTCCAACAAGTATTTAAGACTATCATGATCAATTTTTACCTTGAAGTGTCTTCCCATTAGGTAAGGTCATCATTTATTTAGTGTGCGTAGTATTTCCAACATTTCCTTCTCATAAATAGTTTTTGTAAATACTTTCCTTTGACTGGATGACTTTAAAAAGCAATGGGTCTTCCTTCTTGCATTAAAACAACACCAATTCCATTTCCTGAGCCATCACATTCCACAATAAAGGTTTTTGTGAAGTCTGGTGTAGCTAATATTGGTGCTGCTATTCTCCCATAATTATTAACAAACTTTCTATAATAACCTGTTAACCTGATAAATCCTCGTAACTGCTTTATGGTTGCGGGGAATTTCCATTCCTTAATGGCTTTAATTTTGTTAGGGTCTACCTTAACACCCTCCTGAGTTACAATATGACCCAGATATTCCACCTCTTGTACTCCAAAGAAACATTTAGAGGTTTTTGCATATAATTGTTTCTCCTCCAATAGTTTGAGCACCCTGTCAACGTGTTTAACATGATCCTTCCAAGACATGCTGTAGATTAGTATATCATAAAAATATACTAAATTTTTTTTTCTAAGGAAGTGTTTGAAAATGGAATTAATCAACCCTTGAAATGTGTAAGGTTCATTCGTAAGGCCAAAAGGAATGACCAAAAATTCATAATGACCCTCATGAGTTTGAAATTCTGTTTTTCAGAATGTCTTCTATCCTCATTCTAATTTGATGATACCTTGAACGAAGATCCAACTTGGTGAAATAAAGTGCTCCATGTAATTCATCCAATAACTCATCAGTCACAGGAATGAGAAATTTATCTTCAATAGTGATCTTATTGAGCTCCCTATAATCCAAACACATGCACCACGATCCATCCTTCTTGTGCACCAATACTACTGGAGCAGAGAAAGAACTTTGGCTAGGTTGAATTATACCAGCCTCTAGCATTTCTACAATAATATTTTCAATTTCGCTCTTTTGGACATAAGGATATCTGTAAGGCATGATGTTTGGAGGAACACTTCCTGGAATAAAATGAATAGAATTATCATGATCATGAATAGGTGGGATTCCTTTGGGAGTTCCAAACACACTGGAATGATTGTCTAAGACTTTTTAGAGATATGGAGAAATAGATTATTTTGATGTTGTAACTTCTAGTGAGCATAATTTTGCAATGATGCCTTGTTTTTATTTATTTAGAATATTTTTTATGAAATTAGATCTTATTATCTTTCCCGACTTCCCTGCGATACCCCATAATTCAACTTCCTTTCCTTCTGAAAAAAATTTCAAGAAAAGTTCTTGAAAATTAAAAGCTACCGTCCTAAGAGATTGCAACCATTGTACTCCTAGTACAACATCAACACCGCCCATTGGAATGGAAATAATTGAACTATTCAATACATATTCCCCCGTGTTTAGCTTGATATTATGGCACTTTCCAGAGAAATTTATAATTCCTCCATTTTTCGCCATCACTTGACACTCTGGCGCTGCTTATAGGAAGCAATTCAATTCCTTGGTTACCTTACAATGAATAAAATAATGGGTACTACCTGAATCAATAAGCACTATTACATTTTTCTTCTTGATATGTCCTCTATCTTGAGAGTTTGAGGAGTGGTAATTCCTACCAATGCATTACATGATATTGTTAGATTAATTTCTTCTTCCTCTAGGGTTGGTTCCTGGTGTATATCCTCTTCCTTTGAAGTTTCTTGTTCCTTTTCTTCCTCCTCTTCACAATCTATGTAAAATAGTTTCTTCTCGACACACTTATGACCTTTAGTGTATTTTCTATCACAACTATAGCAAATCCCTTTTTCTCTTTTTTCTTCCAATTTTTGTGGTGTCAACCTTGCAGGTTGTGGAAGTCTAGGAGTAAAAACACTTCCATATTTATAGTTGTGAGTGGTAGGCTTCCTTGTCGCCATAATTTTGCTTTCAATTTTTCTTTCTAACCTGAATGCCTTCTCCAATGTATCAGAGTCCCTATGAAGACACCAATCATATGTTCCTCTAGAATATTATTTACCCTTATATTCAATTTTCATAAGTCCTCAATGTGCTCCATAATTGAACCCTTTTGTTTGAGGTTTATCAATTGGCTAAATAAGGTGTTTCTCTTTGTATCCTCATAATGTGCTATCATTTCCTCCATAAAAATTGACCAAGTGACCAGTGGTTTATGAGAACAAAGCCATTGATAGCATACAAACTAGTTTTGTTCTAAATATAAATTTGCAATGCATAGCTTTTGTGTGTTTTATGTATTATGGAGCTCAAAGTATTGCTACATTTGTAGTATCTAAGTTATCGGATCCTTGCCATCAAAATTCCTCATATATATCTTTAGAATATGGTGGGTCTTAAATCCAACATTAGAGTCTATGAAATCATGATTAACATTTATTTTGTTCTCATCATGAGTTTCCTCTACTACCTTTTCACCATTAGGAAGCTTTTCTTGTAGCAACTTTTCCAACCCTTCCTTCAAACCTTCCATTTATTTCTTCAAATATTCCATGTTTCCTTCTATATTAGCTTCCATGTCATACATATTATCTTCCATGCCATTCTTAAAACCATCCATATTAGCTTCCACGCCTTTCTTCAAATCATCCATCTTTGCTTCCACGCCTTTCTTCAAACCATCCATGTTGCCATCTATACCATCCATCTTAGCTTCCACGCCACCCATCTTAGCTCCCATGCCATCCATATTAGCTTCCATGCCATTCTTAAAACCATCCATATTATCTTCCATGCCTTTCTTCCAACAATAAATCTTAGCTTCCACGCCTTTCTTCAAACCATCCATTTCATTTTTTGCTACTTTTTGTGAGAGTGAAATATTTTTCACTTGGTCTTGTAATTTTGATATATCATGTTTCACTTCTTCCTCTTGATGAGTCATAGTAGGGCCTTCTGAGGGCTTAATGGGTGTTCAATTCTTTTTAGGAGGAATTTTAGAACCCAGTACTGATATGTATGCTTCATTATGCCCTTGGAATCACTTCAAACTTATTTTTCAAACAAGACTTATGCAATTTTAAAAAATAATGCACACTTTAAATTTCTCGATTTTTAGGTGCTCGATATTGCAACTGATGTATATATATAATTTCATATCCCCAAGATTTTATATTCAGTCCATTAGTAGCACTATGAATCTTCTTTCCAATGCCATAGGCCAGACCTGATTTGGATTATTTAAGACAAAGTTATGCTCAATCTCCCACAATGACCTAATTATGGACTAGTTCAATAGAGTGAACTTGTACGACATTCCACGTGTCACTGTTTTTTCTTTTGGCTCTAAAATTGCTACAAAAGAAACTACAGTCTGTGTAATTTCGTTCACTTTTTTACATAATTCCAATCTGATGCTTAGCGAGAGAGTTATGACAATTTTCCCAAGGTCACCTCTTTGCGATGAAATTTAGGAGCCTACAAAAACCCTAAATTCCATAGATCATATCTCTGAAAATATTGCGAACCGAGATCTGAATTTTTTTCACGAATTTCCTCTGGATTGCAACACAAATGGTTTTTTTTAGCTTTTGAACCTTTGTATAAATAAAGTTATAGCATAAATTCCATGATGACCTGTTTGAAGCAGAACCGTAGAATCCAAAGCTCTAATACCAAATGTTATGAAACCAACTCACAAAATAGAAGGAAAGATAGATCAACGCCTTAGAAATGATCCTATTGTAGGGGGAAACCTCTTTTACATTACATATATGAACACTTCTTGGATGATACAAATCACGAAACCTCCTTTCTATATATAAGAGTCCACAAGGTCACCATATAATCCTAGCCGACTTAACAATAGTAATGTAAGGGAATAATAATAACAATATGGGGACTACAGGGGTACAACAATAACAATAAGGGGGCTAAAATAACAAAAATAAGGGACTACACAAGTAATATAGGGACCTAACATGTACAGTCTGAGGCTGATAAAGCAAACCAATTTATTGAATGCATCTAGCACATCCACTAGAAGGTGAAAAACATCTTGGATTGGTCTAATTCCAAGTACAATAAGTGACATGATCAACATCAGGTGCCACACAAGTTTCACGTGAGCGACAAAGTTTGGTTTAATTTGCAGAAATAATGCCCTGCCAGAGCCCATCAAAATCTCCCACCACTTTGATATGGGTCTTGTACCATCACTAAGGTTGTGGGAGATAATTATTTTGAGCTTAACATTCTCAAATTCCTTTGCCTACACCCAGTGTTCAATGTGAACTGTCCTCGGCCATGCCTTTCACAATTCCTAGACACATCAGAAATTGCAGAACAACAAACACCAATAGAGCTTAATCCAGACTGCATGAAACAATCTAGAAATGATTAGATCATGGACACACAGATCAATAAAACTCACTAGCAGAAGATCCAACTATATCAGGTTATCAAAGCCGACCAACTCCGGTACCAAGGCAAGTGGCTCAC
The DNA here is from genome assembly GCA_034641835.2 of Pinus albicaulis. Classification (NCBI taxonomy): domain Eukaryota; kingdom Viridiplantae; phylum Streptophyta; class Pinopsida; order Pinales; family Pinaceae; genus Pinus; species Pinus albicaulis. Next base: position 500,491,406 of record CM076573.1, read on the forward strand.
CAGGGACCAAGTTGAATAGAAGTTTATCCATCTCATGGAGGCACTAAATGAAATGGGGACCATTTATTCCTAAGGGGGAAGGACTAATCCAAGTGCATATTTGTAGCCACCCACCTATTCCAATTGGACCCCCACCATTGTTTCTTTCAGTTCCTCGATTGTAGCATTATTTATTGTTTTTGGCAGTTTTTTGGGTCCTAAAATCCCGAAGCTATTTCAAGGCTATAAAAGATGTTATTATGGAAAATGGGTAGAAACATAACTAAAGTTAGGGGTCTACATTCAAATTTTTTTTCCCTTAGATAGATTTTTCTAACGAGGTATTTTACACATCAAAACGATATCATATGCGAAATTTATGACCTTAGGAAGTTGATGTACCAACTAATGCCAATGAGGCCCACAATTTTTTTGTGCATGTCCTAGGGTTAGGTTTTTGGATGTTTAGGGTTTTCCATTGTTTCTTAATAACAAAAATTCTTCTAATCTGCATTGTAACACCGTTCAAAATGCACGTAGCCTCCACATCTCTTCTCAGAGATAAGCTACCATTGTCTGAGCTAGTTTAATTCCATTATGCATGTAAACAATTTTCATTACATTGTTATTAATGAATTGAAGTTATATTTTCATTGTAGTTCTATGTTTCATTTAATTCATTAATAAATATGGATAACATGTATTCAAATACTTAAAACATACATGACATCAATGATAGGAAATATCAACTCTACAATATCTTTTAATCATCTTCTTAAAGAGGAACACATCCTCTAGAATCTAGATTTATTCATAACAATGTGTTATGATAGTGATTTCATATTGATCATCAAAAAATCATAGAGTATATATAATTTTTTGAATATCCTTCTTTGCAACTCGAATTGTATCATTATATCAAGACAACTTTCATGTCATAACATTTCCTTGAGGACTTATTCATGGAGGGACTTGATTCCTACCTCTTTCAATGTTTCTACAAGAGTATCTTATGGTCTTATGATATATTGAAATCAATGGATTCTATAGACTTATACTTGGTATTATTTGACAAAATTCCATAAAAGAAGAATATTGGGATCCAAGAATACATTAAATAAATATCAATGGTACATACCTCTTAAGCATTTGGTTCCATGGATTCTTGTAGGTCTATATTTCCATGAATGATTTATCATTGTAATATTCTTCAATTGTAGCATCATATCTACATTTTCAATAGCCCTAATATAAAATCAATTTCAATCTAAAAAACCCTTCTTTCTTTTGATTTGCAATATAGTTTATGACAACAAATGTCGACTCCTCTTAATATTTTATAACCTTAACATCCATACTTTTCATATATCATATCAATCATCAATGAATATCTTTTATAATGAACCTTCATACTTAAGATTTTGAACTGGAAACTTCGTTAGTGCCTTTTCCAAAGTGAAAAAAATGTTATAAAACTTTAATTAATTTCAGTCTCCTCCTTGTATGACCTGTACTTTTAACATTAAAGAGGGACTCAACCTTTCTTCAATGAAATAAACTTCTTGTGACAATGATCCCTTTTAATCCTTTTAAAAATTGAATTTTTTTCTCAACATGTCATAATACAACATCATTTAATGCCATTTCCATATTAGTTCATATAAGTACGGATGTCTATCCTCCAGGGTTTTATCACTGATGTAGTGAGTTCCTTCAATATTCAAGACACAGGAATCTTGGAAAAATGATTTCAAGACAGATCCAAGAAGAAAAATATCACCGAGACTTTAGAATTTGTGGCAATACATACCTCACATGTCAAACTAAAACTTATATCTCTTCAACACAAAGGTATATTAAAATTTCTTCAAGATTTCATCTTCAATTCGACTCTATGTCTAGGTCACATAACCTTTCATTATGTATAGAATAAGAACGTTTGAAGATGACATCAAATTTACTTCTGAATGAATTTGAGAATTTTTCTTCTCTACCTTTAAAATGACTTTAGACCTTCGCTCTATGAATGTGCTATCCGAAATTTCTCCATAGTAGAAATTTTAATTTGTCGACATTTCGAGTCTACAACAAGACCTGTCCATAACTTTAAAATGACTTTAAACCTTTGCTCTAGTTCAATAACTCAAACCTTTATCATTTGTAACAATAAGAGACTTGCAACTTGTTGATGGTATTTAAGGTCCTGAAATGAAGGCATTCTTTGGCTTGGAAACCTTTTTGGACTTGATGGATTATGAATTAACATACATAAGCTATGATGTAATTTATGACTTAGGTATTCATCCATCCTTCTATCACTTGACCTGAGCTCTTTATATTTTCTTAGAAATGTCAATTGAGACAAGAAAACCCTGAATGTATCCATATCTTTGTAGCTTTTGGCTCTATTGTATTTCTAGCTTATAGGAAGATCATACCTTAGGAGCTCATATTATATCTCAGAATTTTTTTATATACCGCAGATGATCTTTGGGTCTGAACCATAGAACTGTCTTAGAATCTACCCCTCAAAATTCATGATAGAAGTAATTTTTTCTTTCCATAGGTATGACTTAGAATTCACCACAAAAAGTTCTTAAAGTATGGATAGGAAAATAGCTTGGAATTGTATCACAAGGTTAGCTTCGAATCACCACATAATCTTAAAATCAGACCTATACAGCTTAGACTTGTATCTTATAAGGATCTCAACTTCAATATAGAGGAGCTTTCGACCTTTAAAAATATCATTACCTTTCAGGGCTACCTTAGGTGTAGATGACTAATATTCTTCAAATGTAGAATAAGGTCTCTTAATGAGTGATTCCATGTTCTTTTCTTCACTAACCTCTAATACCATGTTGAATTGTCTAGTGAAAACAAGACTAGTAAAATTTTCCAAACTGATAACTACTTCCAATGGCATAATTTTAATTCTTTAGGGCGTTCTAATCATTAAGAAATTACACTTGAAAATTTTCAACCATTAACTTCAATACAAAAATAGAGATCACAGGAAAGAAAATGAACAAGAGATGCTAAAAAGTATTAGGAAAAAACCCCATAAGGGGGGAAAACCTATTATCTTTCCTTATGAGAGAGAGTTCAATTCGTCAAACTGAACATTAGAATACTCCTGTAAAAATTCCAATCTCTAAACTCAATGAATGCCAAGAAAAACCAGTCAAAAGAGTGAGAATGTGGTAAACACTGCTAATATTAAAAGTATGTACAAGGGGGAAATTTTTTACCCTAAGGTATCTTGTCAAAGGGCCAAAATTTGGCTCGTAATTCCTCAGAAAATCTTAGTTAAACTTTAGTGCTTGTCCTGCGATCAACTCCTGGTCAATTCTTAGAAGAAAGACATATTTTGGTCAATAAAAAATAAAAGAACAATAAGTAAACCATGAAGAATATTAAGCGTCTAAGTTTAGTCAAAATATCAGTCAAACACCAACAAGAAATCCTAAGTCAATGCTGGTCAATATAGAAATAAGAAAGATTAAACTTCATTGGAAGCTTTGTCTTCTTCCTCCTTCATGCATGTGAACAAAACTTATTTAAGATCAAATGATTAGTTGCGATGAATATGAAATGAGGTCAATTGAATGCCAATATATATGTGTGCTAGGAGATGGGTTTTGACCTTGGGGTCAAAACCCTTCAAGAGATGGGACTGACTTGTCCAAATGAGGCCGACCTAGACAACTGGAATACAATTAATTTCTTCTTCAATTTTGACCATGAAAATACCAAATTAATCTACCAATTTTAAATGTGGGGCGCATATGGGGGGATTCCAATATATTCTGGTGCCTATTCCTTGATAATATCCATAAAAAAAAGAAAATGATATAGTGATGATCGTTTTATGCATATAATTTTTTTTTTTGTAAATTTATCTGAATTTGGCCTATTTTTTCCCATGATATTTCACAATTCCCCCCCACTCTATGAAGGAGGCATGACCCTTGTTTTATAGTTCCCTAAAGTTCCACATGGGCATCCAGTCCTTCACTCATTCCTATGTTCCTTTCTTTATGCCACCTAGTCTATTTATGTTGCTTGCTCACTCAATTCTCAAAATATATGATCACAAGGTAAGAAATTGTATTATTAAGCCTCGTATAGTAGCTGCAATGATATAGGCCTCTGAGAAACATAAATACTTATTTTTTTTCCAGAATGGAAGGTGATACAATCATAATTATTATCTGGGGGGTTTTGGTTACTTTAGGTTCAAGGTTTTCCTATTGATATTGCGAGCATTGTCGCCACTAGAATAAAGGACCTACTAGAGGCAAGGGAGGTTCTGAGAATGTGACTTGCAAGTAAAAAGGTGTAAGGAAATGAGTGTGGGGAAATGGGTGGCTAAAATATGAGAACCCGAGAAAGATAACCATGCTATATCTCAACTCCTTCACTATAACATAGGAAGCTACCATGGTTTATGACGCAACCACTCAAAGATTATATGACCTTGATGCTCATGTTGATATTCCTAGAAAAAATGATAGAGATTCCTTGTGCACCTCGTCCTCCTCCCATAGCTATCACTTTATTTCCCATTAGACATCTTGGAACTTTGAGAGAAATCTATTGGACCACTCTCTAGATTGGATCCCACAACTTGATAAATTTTTAGGGCAGCCCATTTTTCCTTCATTCACCCCACTATGCTCATCTAAATTTACCCAATGTTCTAGTTGTATCAATCTCAACGTTCTTCCCAACATCCACCATATTCACCAGAATTACAAGAGATGAAAAGCTAGAACGAGGTTTGATTCTTTCGACTCTCTATGAATGACCAAATCAATGTTTATTCCACTTTATTATCACCCCTCAAATAATTTTTCACAGACTTGTCCCTCAAACAAGTGGGTTATCACATAAGCATAACAACTCCCTAACCTATGAGTAATACTACTTAGGAAGATAAAAATATATCCAACATCAAATTCTAACAAGTCGACCTGTGACAATTCCTTAATCCAGTCTACTTCTCATCCATCTCCACAATAATAAGTGTTTTGATTATTCCCATGATTCTTTGATATTGGTTTCTATCCAAGCTTCAAGAGGCCATGGATCAATTCAACGTTGTCAACTCATCATGATTGGGAGCTCAAGTGAGTTATTTACCAATGTTCTTGAAGATGCAAAACATATCATTGTCAAGAGGATGGACAAGAGCAAGTATAAGAGGATGATGCAAACAAAGATGGAGATATATGTGACCTAATAGAGCCATTGTTATGTGGTGACTCTATTGGGCCAATTCTCTTGGTCCAAGAAGAAATTGTTCATTTATAAGTTTATTTCCAAGGGAAATCTTGTAATGGATTTGATTAGATGTCACCTGGTTTTAGCCCTCTCGAATGATGGTAGATGCACTGAGAAGATAGTCACGGAGTCCTTTCCATGGATCAAAAGGCTTAAAATATCTATTAAGATGGCCTGGGAATTTACCTATTTTTATTTTGATTTCCAACCTCACATTCTTCACAAGGACATAAAACGTTGTAGAATTCTACCAAAAGATGAAAAAAAGGTTTGTGTTGGAAGCCTGAGGCATGCCTATAAAGTTAATGAAAATGGGGCAAATCTATAGAGCTATGATGTATTTTGTATTAGATTTTTTTTGTTGGAACTGATCTCGGGCTTGGATGTGAGCAAAGCCGAGGACCTATATGCTGAAGCTAGAATATAACTTCTAAACCAAAATATAACTTCAAACCCGTTTTTCCTCAAATGATGAGACTAAAAAAAAAATTCATCTGACCTCCAATACCCACTATACATCCTAGAATCACAACAATCTACTTGACTCCATATTGAATGACACAATCCCAGTTCCTCTAGATGCATGCTAACTCTTATCACCAATATTCACATGTATCCCATAGTACCACTTAGTCAGGCTCTCAAAGACTTCTCATGATCCTACCATATGATTCAATTCCCTATTATCTATGAAACAAGAACCCTCATGGATGTTGATTTCAGAGAAATGAGGGATCAAAGAAAACTCCTTATCGAATATCTTAGTGAACTCATCCTCATCTATTGTAGATGGATCAACCATTACTATCTTTGCATTCTCCTCTTTCCCTCCTTTCTTCTTCTTGTGTAGACACTTGCTTTCATAATGAACATACTCTTCACATGAAAATAATTTCACTTTTCATAGGTCATTCTTCTTGATGTTTAACTTCTCTTTTCCCTTCTTCAATTTACTAGTGAGGGGGATATTCTCTCCATTAATATTCTTCTGCTAAAGTTCATTTTCCTAAATTTACTCCTGGATGAAGTCATCCCATAACCTATTCCAATATAAAATATTCTCCTTTGAGACTACTCCTTTGATGAATGGATTCCACTACTATGATAAGCCCTTTATTGTAGTTCTCACCAACTTTGATTCTTCCACAATGTCCCCTATAGCTACAAGAGCATCACAAAATTTTGAAATCCTTATAATATACAAAGTCACATTCTCTGTGATTCCCATCTTGATGCCCCTAATATTATCTCTCAATACCATCTTTTAGTTTTCATTCTTGTTCCGAAACAATTATTTTATAGCTTCCCATATGTGCCATGCAATGTTTTTTCCGGCGAGATGAAGTATTGAGTGATCCTAAACTCCATAAATAATAATCAACTTTTCCTTTACATATAATAAGGTATACATGGACTAATATTCTACATAATGTGATGTCTCGATATAGGTGTTGGCATATTCCCATAGACCATTCACAAACAAAACTATCTTTATCCTTTCAATCCATGAATTTTAGTTGGAAATCCTTTCCAACCAATCATAAAATATCAAGCTAGAAAACATTTTGAAAGCTCCCTTTTAGAGTTGACACCTATGCTTACCTTTGACCCAACCGCTCTTCAAATCAGCTCCGATCCCATGTTAGAATTCCATGCACCGTAGGTCTGGTTTATTCCTTAACTAGGAGACATAAGCACACTAGTAGTCCCTAACTTTAAATATTTTTTTCACAACAAAAATTACAATAGCAATTAGATCAATGATATTACACAATTTTTATTTCCAAAACTTGTTTCTTACAATTCCATTAATTAGAAAATCCTATGGCTCCCGTACCAAGGATAATGGCCATTTATATCCCTATACAAATTCCAAAATACAAGTCTGGTCTTTTAACCAAATCCTAGCATTGAGGATTTGTCCTCAAATCCTTTATTTCCCGACACTTAGACACCTACAACACTTAAATCACATATTTGTATCACTAATAGGGCTTAACCAACCAACTTTAAATTACCAAAACAACAGTCATCATACTTGGTTGGATTTTCTTCCTTTTTATATTAAAAAAACCTTCTTTTCTATGAAAAAAAACCCTCTTGTAGTCCTTATCACATACATCCATATCCTTAAGTCTTCACTGGGCCTCTACCAACACTATTGAAGCATTCAACCTCCTTTCCATCGACTGTTTAGGCCTTAAACTATATCTTTTAATATGGATAGCTTCAGCAAAATTTCCAGTCTTCCCAACCAAGCCTGCAACTCTCCCATGACCTATTTTCATCCCTCCACCTTGTCTTCCTGGTATATAGCCCTTACTTTACCTATTTTTCCTATAGAAAAATCAAACTCTAGACCCTCTCCCTTAATGCAGTTTTTCTATTTTAGCCACAACTACTTTACTTCTATCCTTGGCCTCCTTTAATAGACTTAAACTTCTCTCTTTATCTCTCCAATCCTCCTTTAAGGTTTGTGGCCTCTCTTCTTCAAGACTACTGCTCCTTTGCTTCCCTTTCTCACACATAAGAAGAGTGATCCATTACCTTCTTGTCCATTAGCCTCTCCTTTGTACACTATATTTATATTTGTCCTTATGTCTTCCTAAAAAGCCCCTATGTCAATAAAGGACCCTCTAACACAATATTATCAATAAATTATAATTTATTTGGGTTCAAAACCCACTCAATTTGGGTCTAAAACCCCAAACTTGGGTGGATATCCCACATACTCACTTTGTAGGTGTTTCTCTCTCACAATCCTAGCACCAAGGGCACGTGAGAGTACCTCTTGACGTTACCCAATCTCAAAACTAATGCTATCATCCATGAAAGAGTTGGATGAGAAACATAAGTGGTTAGTGGTAATGTGACCTATGGGATTTTCTTGTTGATATTCAATAAGATGATGAGCTTAGTGAAAAGAGTCGCCTTCACTAAGTGGGCCCGCAGGCTATTTTTGGCGCAAAGTCTATTTTTAGACTATGTCTATTTTTAGACATGTCGATCATATTCTATGAGTTGCAGGATGCTATTTGTGGATAATTGGTAAAGTTGGAAAAATAGATGGACTTCTATTTTTAGACATTTTGGGCGAAGTCTATTTTTAGACTGCCAGTCTAAAAATAGACATGTCAGATATTATTAGCTCTTAATAATATTTGGACTCTAAACATTATCTTATTATCTTGGAGCACTGACATTCAGTTAACATATTGTTCAAATCAGCTATCTGAAGGAATTACACAATTCCTAGAGCTAGTGGTGGTTCATGCATGAAGGAATTCAGTTAGAACTCAAGTGGCAGAGTTTGGTGGAGTTGGAGAAGTAGTTGGTGGAGTTGGTTTCTAGTTTAACTACACTTGTGGAGTTAAACTCAGTTGAACTGATTGTGTTTATTTCTAAATGATTGATACTTTCAGTGGAGTTGAGTGAATTAATTAGTTAAATTAATTCACTAAATAATAAATCATTATTTAACTGGACAAAGACAACAGTTAACTACAGTGCAGAATAGATCAGTGGAGACTCAGTGGAGAGATTGGTGAAAGAGCAAGTGTGACTATCAGTTGTGACTATAGTGATGCATTGATTGCATCCAACACTCAGTGGAGATGCCAATGAGGATTGTGTGAGCAAGGATGGAGCAATTTGAACTCATTCAGAGCCATTCTTCAGCAGGGATTGTGCAGTAGAGGCAGGCTATCAGGAGGGCAAAAATCAGTGCATATTTTTGTTGATTTTTCTTGATTAGTGTGTAGCGATTGTATTGTACTGAGAGCTTGATATGATCAGCTTTGTATGAGGATTGTTACATGATATATATGACATATATTATATACATATAGTTGGGATTTTCAGCTTCAGGCTTTCCCATTAAACAACTGTGTTAATGTGTGTGATTTTTTATTATTTCATGTGTGCATTGCAATCTTGATTTAATTTCCACAAATGATCAATGGTGGAATAGATTCTGTATTTTGCATGAAGTTAAAATAGTGTGAGATCAGGAGATTCTTGGACGTATAACACATAATTATATAATTTCTACATGGTATTGGAGCAGTGTTGATCATTGGAGGAGATTGCAATTATTGAAGCGGTTGAGTTTTGTGCTGCTGGAATTCGAATTTGCTGCAGTGTTTTCTTGGTGTCAAAGTTGAGCATTCATTGAAATGTCTTTCAATGGATTGTTATTGGAGTATGCCCTTGAGGCAGCTTGAATTACATAGCATGGAAGGACAGGATGGAGGTAGTGTTGGATGATAATGGGTTGAAGGAATCATAGATGTTGATATTCCGAAGCCTACTTCTAGTGATGCAGCCACACTTGACGCATGGCAAAAGAAGGTAGAAAAGTTTCAAAGGATTCTGTTGGAAGGTGTGAAGGACCAAATTGTGTCTAGTCTTCATGGGAAATCCACTCCATTCTTAATGTGGAAGGCTTTGACAAACTTGTTCCAAAGCATAAGTGACCAAAGGAAGTTGGCACTTAAAGACAAGCTCAGAAAAATAAAAATGGAGAAAGGCAACAATATTCCAAAATACCTCACGAATTTTGTCCACTGCAAGGATGAGCTAGGAAGTGTGGGGGTTACTGTTGATGAAGAATACTTGGTGATCTTGGATCTCCTTGGGCTTCCGAAGAGTTGGCATAGCTACGAAGACTTTGTCAATGGACGGGAGAAACTACCAGGATGGGAGCGACTTTGATCGAATCTTGTGCAGGAGGAGATAAGGTGGGGTACCAGGGATGGATCTTCATCGAAGAATGAAGATGAAGAAAATTTTTCTTTAACTGCCAAAGCTCGGAAAGGAAAAGGGAATAAATCTTCCAAATCCGAAGCTAAAGGCAAGAAGCATGATTTTTCCAAAGTGAAGTGTTTTCACTGTCACGAGCATGGAAATTTCGCCACTAATTGCCCATAGAAGAAGAAGAATAAGAGTGTTGCTGGTTCTGCAGTAGGAGAGGCCTTAGCCTCGCAGTTTGAGCTCAAATTTTATTTGATCGCATGTTTGGTTTCAAGTGTGATGGGATCGGTGTGGTTTCTTAACAGTGGTGCGTCTTTCCATATGATCGGAGACAAATATTTGTTTAGTGATCTGGAGGAAAAGGATCTTGGAGTGCACATCTATATGGGCGATGATGGTAGATACAGTGTGACTGGTATCGAGACCATTTCCTTTGAGAGGGAGTTCGGTAAACCTTTCATCTTGAAGGATGTCATGCATGTTCCAGGATTGAAGAAGAATCTGATCTCCGTGGTGATGCTGGAAGACAAGGGTTATGATGTTGTTTTTAGCAAGGGAAAAGCTTTCCTGCGCCATAAAACAATAGGTAAAACCAGGAGGATAGGGATTTGAGTTAATAATATTTATCAATTATAGGTAGATGGCTGCGCTGCAATGGCAGGCAAAGCAGAAGGAGTGGTAAGCCGAGATGAGGGCGAATTGTTGCACGGGAGATTGGGCCATCTTCACCATGGTGCTTTGAAAATTTTGCAGCATATTTCTACCGAGCTTACCAAAGGTACACTTGCGCAGTTAGATCAGTGCAAGGGATGTACTTTGGGAAAATTTGTGAAGACCAATTTTCATGAGAAGGATAGTCGTGCTTCGACGATCCTTGAGAGAATTCACACAGATGTGTGTGGACCTTTCTTGGTTGCTTCAACAACAAAGCACAGGTATTATGTGATATTTGTTGATGAATTTTCTCATACGTGTTGGATCTTATTCATGTAGAAGAAGAGCGAGACATACTCAAAGTTTTGTGAGTTCAAGGCGTTGGTTGAGAAAGAGTTGGGGAAGCAAGTGAAAACTCTCCGGAGAAATAATGGTGGTGAATACATCTCTGGTGAATTCAAAGAATTCTGTAGCAAAGAAGGAATTCGAAGAGAACTCATAGCGCCTCATAACCCATAGCAAAATGGGTTCACTGAGAGGAAGAACAGAATGATCGTGGGTGCTGCATGAGAGATGTTACATGATCAGGGCCTTCCCATACACTTGTGGGATGAGGCAGGCAACATTGCAGTTTGTGTGCAAAACCGTTGTCCTCATAGAGTACTTGGCATGAGTACACCCGAAGAGGCATTTTCTGGTAAGAAGCCTGATATTTATCATTTGAAGATTTTTGGCTCACCTGTTTACATTCATGTGACGAAGGATGCCAGGAAGAATATGGAGCCAACCGCAGAGGTTGGGATATTTGTGGGGTACAAAGAAACACCCCACAATTATCATGTGTATTTTCCAGATAGTCGGATGACTGTCGTGCGACGGGATATCAAATTTCATGAGGAGAAATCCATGAAGTTGTCGCTTGAGAGGGAGCCACACTTGCATGCAGAGGAGAAGCTACTTGTTCCTAAAGATGAGCCTCAAGATTTGGATCAGCCACAAGAGGAGGTTCATGGAGTGGAAGAAACCACTCATGCAGTGCCAAACATCAGAGGGCGAAAGTGCACTACAGAATCTGAGCGACTGAATCTTGATGCAGTGTAGAATGTAGGAGTTCCTACATCACATCATAGACAGAGACAATCACCTGACCAATTTATTGGATACATGGCTCTGATGAGCAAGTGTATCGTGACAGAGCCATCCTCTTTCAAGGAAGCTTTGGAGGATCCCGCATGGGTAGATGCCATTGTGGAAGAGTATGATTCAATTGTCAAAAACAGTGCATGGGAGATTGTCCCAAGGCTGGAAAGGAAATCAGTGGTAGGTTCGAGATGGATCTACAAAGTGAAGCAAGCTGCTGATGGGAGCGTTGAGAAGTATAAGGCAAGATTTGTTTCCCGGGGCTTCTCACAGATCGAGGGGATCGACTATGAAGAAACTTTTTCACATGTTGCAAGGTATTCTTCCATATGGACCATCCTTGCTCTCTCAGCGCAGATGGGTTGGCACATTCATCAGATGGATGTGAAGAATGCGTTCCTCAACGGAATCATTGAGAAGGAGGTGTACATTGATCAACCTGAAGGATTTTAAATATTCAGCAGCGAGTCGCATGTGTGCAGGCTCAAAAGAGCGTTGTATGGGCTGAAACAAGCACCTTGTGCTTGGTACACACGGATAGCCAGTTATTTCACCGGACTTGGTTTCGCCAAGAGTGAGGCGGAGCCAAACCTATACTAGATTTTGGTGGAGGGTAAGCTTTTGATCATTGTGCTTTATGTAGATGATTTAACACTAACGGGTGATGAACTGTTGATACACTCATGCAAGGCAGATCTTGAAACGGAGTTCAAGATGAAGGACTTGGCCCTCCTTCATTATTTCCTGGGATTGGAAATTTGGCAGCGGAAAGGTGAACTGTTTGTGTCTCAAGGCAAGTACGCCCGGGAGATACTGGAGAAGTTTCACATGCAATATTGCAAGCCTATCGACACTCCTCTTCCTAGTGGTTGGAGGAAGGAGGATGCTACATCGGTAGAGGTAGTGGATGCCACTGTTTATCGATAATTGGTTGGTTCGCTCATGTATTTAGTCAATACAAGACCGGACATATGCTATGCTGTGAACCAGCTTTCACAAGTGATGGTGAAGCCTACCAAGCTCTTTTGGAAGGCAGACAAGCATGTCCTGAGGTATCTCAGGGGCACATTTGAGTATGGATTGTGGTACAGACAGTCAGATGAGGTGAAGCTGCATGGCTTCACGGATGCAGATTGGGCAGGAAGCCCAAAAGACAGAAAGAGCACATCTGGAGGGATTTTTAGTATCGGATCTACAACAGTTTCTTGGTACAGTAGGAAACAAAGATCCGTGGCACTCAGTTCAGCGGAGGCCGAGTACATCGCAACAAGTTTGGCTGCATGCGAGGCTATATGAATGAGGAAGATCCTGGTCAGTTTGTTCGGTTCTCATTTAGATCCTACTGTGATATATTGCGATAATCAGAGTTGCATTAAACTCTTAGCTAATCCAATATTTCATGATATATCTAAACATATTGACATCTGGTACCATCATATCAGATATTGTGTGCAGCGGCGGATCATGTTGCTTTCTTACATTCCTACGGAAGATTAGGATGCAGATATTCTAACGAAGGTGCTCACCAGGAGAAAATTCGAATACCATAGAGACAGGATTTAGGTGGCATATAATCCCTATCTTGTTGAGAGGGAGTGTTGAGATTCAACAAGATGATGAGCTTAGTGAAAAGAGTCGCCTTCACTAAGTGGGCCCGCAGGCTATTTTTGGCGCAAAGTCTATTTTTAGACATGTCGATCATATTCTATGAGTTGCAGGATGCTATTTGTGGATGGTTGTTCAAGTTGGAAAAATAGATGGACTTCTATTTTTAGACATTTTGGGAGAAGTCTATTTTTAGACTACTAGTCTAAAAATAGACATGTCGGATATTATTAGCTCTTAATAATATTTGGACTCTAAACATTATCTTATTCTCTTGGAGCACTGAAATTCAGTTAACAGATTGTTCAGAACAGCTAGCTGAAGGAATTACACAATTCTTAGAGCTACTGGTGGTTCATGCATAGAGGACTTCAGTTAGAACTGAAGTGGCAGAGTTTGGTGGAGTTGGAGAAGTAGTTGGTGGAGTTGGTTTCTAGTTTAACTACACTTGTGGATTTAAACTCAGTTGAACTGATTGTGTCTATTTCTAACTGATTGATACTTTCAATGGAGTTGAGTGAATTAATTATTTAAATTAATTCACTAAATAATAACTCATTATTTAACTGGACAGAGACAACAGTTAACTACAGTGCAGAACAGATCAATGGAGACTCAGTGGAGAGATTGGTGAAAGAGCAAGTGTGACTATCAGTTGTGATTATAGTGATGCATTGATTACATCCAACACTTAGTGGAGATGCCAATGAGGATTTCTTGAGCAAGGCTGGAGCAATTCAAAATCATTCAGACCCATTCTTCAACAGGGATTGCGCAGTAGAGGCAGGCTATCAAGAGGGCAAAAATCAGTGCAGATTTTTGCTGATTGTTCTTGATTAGTGTGTAGCAATTGTATTGTACTAAGAGCTTGATATGATCATATTTGTATGAGGATTGTTACATTATCTCTATGACATATATTATATATATATATAGTTGGGGTTTTCAGCTTCAGGCTTTCCCGTTAAACAACTGTGTTAATGTGTGTGAATTTTTATTGTTTCACGTGTGCATTGCAATATTGATTTAATTTCCACAAATGATCAATGGTGGAATAGATTATGTATTTTGCATGAAGTTAAAATAGTGTGAGATCAAGATAATCTTAGACATATAACACATAAGTTATATAATTTCTACATTTCTCTAGGTTTACCATTGAACTTAGCTATATCTATTGGTATTATTTATGGGATCTAAGGCCATGCAATAATATGCTTTATGAGATCATTCATCATCTTTGATAGATCAATAAATGTAAGGGTTTCGACGAAGGGTGGGTTGAAAAATTCTTTGGGGGAGGGGGGGTGGTTTCTCCATGTGACTCAGGCGGATGAGTTGTTCTACCCATAGCCTAGGATCCAATGGTAGTTTTTCTCGAGGAAGTGGTTTGGATAGATGTGTTGAATATAATACCATGTAAACATCATGAAGGTCAGTGCCCCTATGATTATTTACCCCAAAAATATAATGATTCCCAAAATGTTGTTGACCTCCTAGGCCAAAGGGTGTGCCAAAATGTTTACCAAAAATGTTGGTACCCCAAGGAGATGTACTGAAATCACTAAAAAAAGTGCTCCTAGTTGAGCTAGGGAATGGCATGGATAGGGTAAAAGGATTCCAACCATATGGAACCCCACAATTCGGTCTAAACACATTCTATACTAATATATCAAAACCTATAATGGGCCTTGAGGATCTAGATGGGAGTGTGGAGTTTGAATCTCTGACATGTGACATAAATATGCTACTCATAACTGATCTAGAGTCTCTGTCAAATATGAATGGAGGGGGCATAGTCAATGATGCATAGGTACCCATATTGGATGTGCTAAATGGATGGAAAATGGATCTTGAAATATTATACTAAAATGAGAAGGGGTTCTCTGTAGACGTATTGTGGAAAGGAACTTTGTTTAAAGAGGAAGGTTTGGAAGTAGTCTCTAGGAGACCATTAGTCACAATAGGTGTGCATCCACTAGGTTCTATCACAGGTGTGGTGCTAATTAAATAGAACTCTAGGAAAGGCTTGTGTAAATATATGGATAAGTCTACAGCCCCACCTAGAAATGGGTGTCAAGGTATGAATGACGAGGGTATGAAGATGAGGTGGAATACTATGGTCAACAACTTAGTGAATGGAATGTTGATCCCCTTGAGTATCACCCACAATGAACCATGAAACATGTGTGTCTATTGTAGTGGAGGGTTTAAGTCTACGTGTATAGTTAAGTGGACCCTCCTCATAGGGATAGAGGCCCTCAAGGTGAAAAAAAATATGCAAACAAAACTATACCATGATGGAAAGAAAATATGTACACGAATATGTGAAACAAATATCTTAAGGCAACTAGACATGAAAAAACAACACATTACTATCTAATCTAAGGATTAAGGAAGAAACCCAATGATTAAATGGATATTTCCACAAATGGATCCTAGTTAATAAATGTCCAGGTTGACTATGAAGATGTGGTTGAGAAAGTTATTTTAGTCTCCTTTTTAATAAATCTTACGCCCCATGCAAGTAACCTTAATTATCTGTGAGAACCCTCCAAGAGAATTGAGTGACTATTGACTAGCTTGTGCCCCAAGTATAGTAAGGAAGCCCCCCTTGCCATCACACATCTAAGGTTCGTAAGATTATGGCCACTAATATTACCATGTACAACTATTGAAGTCAGTGGAACAATTCTTAGTTGGGTCTACAGGCAAAGGTAGAGTATTGATCTTGAAGCCTCCCTAGGGAGACCCATTGAGTACATGTAGGACAACACCACTAATACCAAGTGAAATGGGGTAGATCACTTTATCAGCCCCGATGTGACCTCATGATTGACCCTTTTTTTAGAATGGATTCCCATGCAACATGAAAATATAAATTTATTTTCCCTCCCTAGATCAAGATTCCATGTTTGTTATAGTGGCCTTGGAGATTTGACCTAAATTTCTTATTCAGGACCTAGCTTGAGCTATTACAGGTATGCTACTAGAGAAAACAAAAATCTCAAATTAATTTATTATGGATTGATTTTAAGGGTTTTTTATTAAGTTAAAGGTATATGGTGTGAAACATGCATGGTGTTTGTGACTTATATTCAAGGAAAAGTAGTGCATATAAATATTATCCAATATCTTATTTTCAATGAAACCTAATGAAAAAAAAGTAGGATATTTTTAAATGAAATGATGAATAAATCCTAACAACATCTCATTGGTAACTCATACATACAATGTAGATGAGAACCATAGTTGTAAAAAAATAGCAAAAGAAATCAAAGGAATCACGTAAAATAATTACTCAAACCAAAACCCTAGTCGCAAGCAAGCATGCACTGATAGGTAAAATCCAATCGATCATATACACTCACAAGAAAGAAGTAAAGAAGAGGGTTGGCAGGACACTGATGATAGATATGTATTTATCAACTAATTTCTCTACTAGGAGTTAAACCTAAGAGGACTCAAAACCATATCAAAGGAAAAAAAAAACACTTATTGAACATAGATCTGAGTGTTTTACACAACAAAGAAGATATAAGAAAATGAATATGATGAAAAACACCAACTTAGCAAAAATATGAGCAAGAAAAATGAAGAATTTTCTAGAGAAACCCTACCAAAACCCCTGGTTGGATTCTTCAACACTCCCTCACTGAAAAAAATGAGTAATAGAATTCCAACAATACTTCATTGTCAAGTAAAATTAGCAATAAAAGGACTAACGATTCTATTGGTTTGAAATGTAAATGGGAATTGGTAAGGAAAAAGCTAGACCTTGAGTTTTATTGTATTTTGGCCTTAAATCCAAAACTATCTTATTACTCTTAGAAATTATATGATGTTGATGAAATTAAATAAAGGTTGTTACAAATTGATACAAAGACTACAAAAAATCATCCACTAGGAATCCCTAGTGGAGTCACCAATTTTGTTTAAAGTGAAATTTCACTTATAGTGGTATGCTACTTTAACCTAGCAAGCATGCCAAATACTTGGCTAGATGGGAATAATTGCAGTAAAGGTGTAAATCAATCCAATCCAAAAATATTCATGCATATACAAGAATCACAAAGAGGGAGAATGAAACATACCTTCTATCGGGAGAAGTTCATTAGTTGGTGCAACCAGCTTAAGGAATCACGAGAGATATTTTCTCTATCCTCTCTCCTATATTGAATGCCTGCACATAATAAATAATTCACCAGACCCTCTTCCTTACAAAAAACCTATTATTATTAACACATATTCATAATCCACATATTATCATATAATACCAACATAAAGAATGAAATAAGGGGAAAATCATGAGATGCTTATATTATACCAAAAGTTGTGTGAAACATCATCGTGCTCACTTCAGTCTATGTTTGTGGTCCACCTCTCATTAACACATCATTTTTCACTTAGAAAATGATGACGAGTTATCACAAGGAAGCCACTGGTTTTACAATCCCACAACACTTTTTCATATGATATTTTTCCTCCCCTTTGATCTATGGAGACAAAGCATTTACATATATTTATAGGAAGTGATCACATTGAATCTTGACATATTATTAACCATGTAGGTTTGTTTGATACTTATCCTATTAGAGTGATAAAATTTGAACTATTTTAAGCATATCCATGAAAAATTTCACTCTGGTTCTCCATCACAGTCTAACTAGTGTGTTGTTGATCCCCTCTGTTGCACCATACCAGACTACATAGAGAATTGTTGAGCCTAGTGGTGTTGGATTATGGTGGAAATGGAGAATTGAAGGAACTAATTATGGTTTTTTTGAGCTTTCCATAGACTAATTCCTACATCATATCTTCCAATATGTTTTCCTTCTAGTAAACCTGAGGGGGTGACTCTTTAAGCTATAAAAATCTGATAGACTTTGCAACATCAATACATTGATATAAACTTGATTCTCTTATGTTCATATGATATTTTCATTATTATCTTTACAACTTTGAAGTCCAAAATTCATACCCCTCATTTTATCAGCTAAGTTTGGAGGGGTTTCACTAACCTTTCTCTCATCTAACCTCTAATCAGTGATGTCCTTTCCATGTTACATTGCACCATCTTAATGAGCATTTCAGTTCTTCTATTATAATACCATGTCTTTTTATTTTCTAAAACAACACATTACTATTAGTTTAAGAAAAGAATAAAATTATGGTATATCCATTTACAAAGGTTATACATGTATTGGACTAAAATGGCCTAAAATTAAACCTCTAAAATTGTTGTGAATTACACTTAAATGTTATAAAAATCAGTAAATTTTAATTCAATAATTCTATCATAACAAACCTTTCTCTTTTTATTTTTGTACAATAAAATTCAACATTACAAAAACCAAACTCCCTTTCTTTCCTTAACCCATTCAACCTGAGTGTTGAACCCTTCCTCTGGTAGTGCTTCGTAACATATCCAACCCCCTAAGTCATTTTAAGGAGGTGGGGTTATAAATTTTTACTCAATTTACTAAATTTATAACACATTAATGATACCACCATCATCTTTAGCTCATTAAGAGCTTTCCAATGATATAAATTTCATCAAAATCCAATTTTTGGATGAAAAGTTATGACCTTCTGGAAATTTATCCTTCCAAGTGCCACATCAACATCCATATTATTGGCATGTGGAAAAGCGTGGAATTCCTTTTCCCAATATGACTCTTCCATTTAATGTGACATACTATACATGTATGACATGTGGCAGTCCTTTTCAATGTGCCTTTACTTTCTATGGTCACAACCTCATCATACATGTCAACATCCCTTCCTTTGCATGTGTATTTGTAATGCCCTGCCCAACATTTACTCACTTTTCATATTACCAGGGTAAACATGAGCTAAGAGTTATTATGCATGCTACTATTCAGTTATGGAAATGGCTTCCACTTGTTCAGAACTTACAACAAACACTCAGAGACACATGATCAAACCGCTATCAGTTAAAATTCTCCTGTTGATCATTTCCCCGAGGTCAACCTAGATTTAATTCCCATCCACATGTAAGAATTCCTTCCAACATGAACAGAGGCCTCCAAATACACAGATAACCTATCCTTAGTGTGTCTAAAGTCGATATTTCCTATTTCTGAGAGTGTCGCCATGGACCATGTTCCATAATTTTAGAGCTAGCCTACAAGCCAATTGCCGAGAATTTTCTAGAACTATGAAAAAAAGGTCTTTGTGTCTTTATGCTCTATTTCTAAGCTCTGTTCTTGCTCAATATTTCACCTTCAGGACTGCCTCTTTTGACTAGGTAATTTGAGGGTTTCAGTATCAGTTTGGGAACGTGGATGAATTATGTTGTGGAATGGTAGAGACGTGCAAGTAAATGAGTGAATGAGTGAGGCTTCAGGGTTATTAAGAGCATGAGTGGGGTTTCGAAAATGAGAAATGACCGTTTAGACCATTAATCAATGAAATCAGATTGAATCATTGGGGAGATCATGTAAATGATGAGGTTTTAGTGGTGAATCATGAAATTGGATCTTGGTTTGGCATGATTGGTCTTTTTAATGATGTCATTTGAGTCGGCGGTATAATATGATCATCTAATTCATATATAAATGTTTGTAACCTTATTATTTAATTAAAATTATATATTTGCATACCTTAGATGTAACTAACCTTTAATTGTTTCTTCTTGTCTTGGTTCTTCAGGTATTATCGAGTATATTCTTCGGTGTAGTCTTTAGCTGCTTTTATCAAAATGTTATGTTGTATCTAAGATGCAAAAATTTATAGGAGATGCATAATTTTATGAGAGCTGCAGAAATTCAACAATTTTGTATCTATATTTTATTTTTTTGAAAAATAAAGGGAAGTGCAAAGAATTTGAGATTTTAAGAATAGGAATGAAGAAAATGTAAGAAGTCAGAAACAAATCTATGATTTTCACCTTATATTTTCTGTATAAGAATGCCAATCAATGATTGGCTTTCATACTGTTGTATTTTACAACAACCCTACCCCTTTGAAAATTTTAGAATAAATTTCATTTAGAAATGGGTCCCCTTTCTTTTTTTAGATAGAAATAAAAAACTTTGAGGAAATCCGATCATCATAAAATAAAACAATAAAAAGATTCATTGATTAAAAAGAATGTATCGCATATCGCATATATAAAGTGCAAATAAACAAATGTAACATTAAAATTACTCTGACCTGATCAACTATAAAGCTTATATCACATCGACACAAAGTATAAAAGTTTTCATGTTAAAAAGTCCGATGCGATAAAGTAAATCACAATTGAAAATCAGTAGAGTGTTATGTTTTCATATTTTCTTTGCAAAACTCCGATGCGATGTGACTTATCGCAATCACATTTTGAATAAGTTTTTATTTAATTCGGGTTTATTTGATAAAATCCGATGAGATGTTATAATCGCAATCACATTTCGAAAAAAGCAACATCAGGACTACTTGTTTTATAAAATATCCGATGTGATGGACCCCACCATCATCGCAATCACATTTCGGCGAAAATCATGTACAACTCAACACCTTTGAAAATATCCGATGTGATATGACTTTATCGCAAATCGCAAACCGGGAAAACATGAGATTTTTTTTATATTTTCCTTTCGAAAACTCCGATGCGATGAATCGTCAGTCTTCACTAATCGATATTTTCACTTCACATATATCATTTATAGGCCTATCGCAATCAGAAGCTTCAAAAGGACATTTTTACATTAGGTTTTCAATATCGCCGATCTCCAATTGTACGAGCATCATTAATTCGAAAATCAAATGAATTATGGTAATCAATTCTATTATTAATGCGTGAATGTGACTTTCCATTAAGGCCTTAAATTTTAATACAAAGTTAACTAATTTGGGATCATGAATAAAATCTTTCACAACGTTATATTTTAATGATTTCCTTTTTACTTAATGGTGTTTATTCTGACTTGATTTCTTCCCGCTTCTAAGAGGATTTTATCATTCACAGGTCTATAGAACATCAAACCCTCTCGTTTTTTGAATTATTGAAACGATACCAAATGAAGAAAATGTCCAAGAAACTTAATAAATCAAGAGTTGTTGCCACCTCAAAGACCACTACCATTACCACAATGCCAAAAGAAAAGCCAGCCAAGATAAAGCTAGTTACGGATACTGCGTGCCAGGGTCTTAGGAAGCTTTCCTGGGAAGAAGTCTATAATTTTCTTGAAAAATAAAACCCTACAGTTACAGAGGTAAAGGCAACGGTGCCAGATGAAGAATCAGATTCAGATGATAATCCCCTTAAAGAACTCGCAAATTCTTTTCTTCATAGAATTGCAGCTCGGGCAAATGTATTTCCATATTATGACATAATACGATGGGTGATATACAACACCACCATCACAAACAGAACATTCGTAATAGTTGGGGGAAATATGTTTGGGTCCTTTAGAGAAAAATACATCGAAGAAATGTACCATCTTCCAGATCCTCAAAAAACCTACAACAAAGCCTTCATAGAAGATTTTTCCTCAAGCAATGAAATTGAATCAGACCCAATTAAAGAATGGAGATGAGCTCTAGACAAACATAAGCATGATGCCTCAGGTATGTATTTTGTAGAGTCTCTCGCACCTCCATATTGATACGTTGCTGCAATGATGTGCACACTTTTTGGGAGTGATAATTCGGCAAGGTTTTCTATTCAAATGGTACCCCTAATTGAGGTCGTTTTAGGTTCTGTTGTTATGGATTAGTTAGTGATTCTATCGGAAAAAATAGCAAATAAGATTATGGATTATAGAAGAAATAAGCGTACTGGAAATGTTCCCCCATTTCATTTCTGTGCTTATATTTTAGATTCCTTATGTTTTAATTATGAATTTCCTATTCTGGGTTGGAAATGGACCCCTCAAGATCCTATCCCTATACACATCTACCATAAGCATTTTTGGAAAGCCCATTTCAAGAAACATGTATACAGAATTTTCCATGGCTACAAGTTGCCTATTTACTAAACCATTTTTAACCAACCCCCTCCTCGGCTCTCTGATAAGGCAAAACTTAACATATCCCAAATTGGAAATTGGTTCAGTGAAGAGAAGTTCACATATATTAGAATATTTGGAAGAATTTTTGACCCTCATGTCTTACCTCTATATGTCCCTGATAAAATTTTAGCTCAAGATATTTCTTACCAGTTGACAGAAAGAGGTATGTCTAGGTGTTTAAAGAATTCCAAAAAATTGATGTGGCCTACCTTTCCTTTCCATTGTGGAACCTATACCCTTAATTATTTTAAGCATGCTGAAAAAGAAGTCCTTAAGATAAGATATCTTAAGCTTGCAACTGTTCTAGGAAGACAATATGATCCAAATAAAGTAGCTTTTGATTTCACAACTTTGGTCCAAATTTCTAAGTTTGAGCATGAGGCTGATGACTTTGATGATTTATTGTAGGTTTTAACCCTGAACAGAAATTATCTACACACGAATCTTATAACAGAAAATAAACAATAGCGAGAGCATAAAACATAAAACAGATAAACACAGAGATTTTCCCCTGGATCCCAAATCGGGACGACCAACTTGATTTTCATTATATTCCTTTTAGTGTTACAACACATATATATACATGCCGAAGCATACATAAACCCCAATCCATTAACCCTGGATTAGAACATAACCGTAGTTCCCTTGACCGGATCTACAAAATACCAGGGGCCGAAAACCATCGAACCCCAAAACCATGTGCAAAACCATGCACAAAACCATGCACAAAACCATGCACAAAACCATGCGCAAAACCATGCACAAAACCCCGGACCCCAACGGTGGGGACTGCTTCGCCCCTCGTGACCCCCCAGCTACGCCCGACGCAACATACAGCGTGTGGGGCTAATCGTGGAAATAATATAACACATACCCAACATTCTCCCACTTGTTGTTTTCTTTCCACGGGGGACCATAAGAGAGCTTAGTCATTTGCCCAATTCTTCAACACCCATTGTTTCTCTACACCAAGAGAACTTCTGAGTGCTCACAGACTTCGTCAATGCATCTGCAACATTCTTCAGAGTGTCCACCTTTACCAGCAACACCCTTTTAGCCTCAATCATATCTCTAACAAAGTGATATTGAACATCAATGTGCTTTGTCTTTGAATGATAAGCAGGGTTCTTAGCCAAGAAAATTGCACTTTGGCTATCACAGCCTATCCTTATAGCTTGCTGTACCAACCCCATACTTGAACACAATCTCTGCAACCAAACTGCTTCCTTGCTTGCATGAGTGGCTGCTATGTATTCTGCCTCTGTAGTTGAAAGAGCCACTACGGACTGTCTTTTACTCATCCAACTGACTGCGCCTCCAAATAGGCTAAACACATACCCACTTGTAGATCTTCTTTGGTCCAGATCTCCAGCCCAGTCTGCATCAACAAAACCACGAATGTCCAACATTCTTTCCAATCCTGGTCTTCCCCGGTAGCACAAGCCATAATCACTAGTGCCACGTAAATATCTGAAAACCCGCTTCACTACTGTCCAATGCTCCTTCCCTGGGTTTGACATAAACCTGCTCAATACTCCCACTGCATGTGCAATGTCTGGTCTAGTACAGACCATTGCATACATCAGGCTACCCACTGCACTTGAATATGGAACACGGGACATATCCTCCTCTTCTTCTTGTGTCTTGGGACACTGTTCAACAGACAACTTTGCACCTACAGGAATAGGAACACTCACTGGTTTACTATCCTGCATATTGAACCTCTGCAATATAGTCTCGACATACTTCCTCTGGTTTAACCAGAGCATCCTCTTTGCCCGATCTCTCTTAATTTCCAAGCCCAAAATATAGTTTGCAGCACCAAGATCCTTCATGTCGAATTTGGAGAACAGTTGGGTCTTCAAATCTTGGATAATTTCTTTGTCATTTCCAATCAACAACATATCATCCACATACAAGACCAAATAAATAACACTGTCACCAATTAATTTAAAATAAACACAGTGATCCTCCTTGCTTCTGGTGAAGCCAAGTCCCCGTATATAGGTATCAAATTTCTGATACCACATCCTTGGTGACTGTTTTAACCCATACAAAGACTTCTTCAACCTGCATACTAGTTCTTTCTTACCCTTCACCATAAAGCCTTCAGGTTGCTTCATGTAGATCTCCTCTTCTAGATCCCCGTGAAGAAATGTTGTCTTCACATCCATCTATTCTATCTCAAAATCAAATGCAGCAGCAACAGATAAAAGTAATCTAATAGAAGTAACTTTGGCAACAGGAGAGAAAATATCACCAAAATCAATTCCCGGCACTTGGGAATAACCTTTTGCTACCAACCGAGCTTTGTATTTCTCCACCTTGCCTTCTACATTCATCTTCTTCTTAAACACCCATTTGCTCCCAATGGGCTTCCTTCCAGCCGGCAACTCCACTAGATCCCATGCATCATTTTTGTGCAAGGATGCCATTTCATCAACCATGGCCTCCTTCCAGAGTTTTCCATCCTCTGAATCTACTGCCTCCCTGACAGTTCTGGGTTCATCATCAGTTATAGTTAAGGCAAAACCTGAACAGAAAGCAGATGGACTATACCTTTCTGGTTGCCTTTTTTCCCGAACTGATCTTCTCAAAGCTGGAGTTTGTGGCTCTTCATCTTCTGAGTCTTCTTCTGTTGTAGAGTCCGATTCATCCTCCTTTAGCTCAAACTCTATCTTCGCAGGTTCCTTTGGTAGGACTTCATGTTTAACAGCATCTTTCACTTCTCTAAACACCACATCTCAATTGTACACAACCTTCCTTGTTTCTGGGTTCCAAAGCTTGTAACCCTTTAAACCATCCTTATACCCAATAAAGATGCACCTTTCAGATTTATTATCCAACTCGGTCCTTTTCTCCTTTGGAACATGTACATATGCATCACATCCAAATACCCTTAGATGTGAAAGAGAGGGTTTCTTACCAGTCCATACCTCATGTGGAGTCTTATCCTCCACCGCTGATGAAGGTGATCTGTTAACTAAGTAACATGCAGTCTCCACTGCCTCTGCCCAGAATTCTTGTCCTAACCCAGTACCACTGAGCATGCTTCTTGCCTTTTCCATCAGTGTTCTATTCATTCTTTCTGCAACTCCATTTTGCTGAGGTGTATATGGAGTAGTCTTCTGTCGTGCTATACCACACTTCTTACAGAACTCTTCAAATTCCTTCTTGCAGAACTCCCCACCATTATCTGTCCTCAACGCCTTTATCTTCTTCTCCGTCTGGTTTTCCACCAGAGCCTTAAATTCTTTAAATTTGTCAAAGACTTCAGATTTCTTCCTCAATAAATATATCCATGTATTCCTTGAGAAGTCATCTATGAATGAAACATAGTACATGATTTTCCTGATGGAACCGATGACAGTCCAAACACATCATCGTGCACAATTTTGACATTCCTCTGGTTTGGCTCTTAGCACTGCATGAAAAACTCACCCGATTCTGCTTCCCATATACACAATGTTCACAGAAATCGAAATCCAGAGAACAATTAGACATACCTTCTACCATACCATCTCTATGCAGTATCCGAAGGCCCTTCTCCTCCAATATGTCCAAGCCTTTGATGCCATAGCATGGTCTTTTCTCCAGAGATAGCTAGACTTTCCGTCCCACTTTCAGGAACCATAGAACTGTTACACCCATCAATAACAGTGCTACCTTGTAGCTTGTACAGAGTTCCAGTCCGAACTCCCCGCATTAATACCACTGCTCCCCGAACCATCTTGCAGGCATCTTTCTCGAACACTGTTTTTACACCTGCATCATCCATCTTGCTTACAGAAATCAGATTTCTGGCCAATGTAGGAATATGCAGAACACCAGGAAGTGTTCTAATCCTTCCACCTTGTAGCTTCAGCTTTACCTTTCCACGTCCAACGATTTTTGCCTTCCTATCATCCCCTAGGAAGACATCACCATCATATTTCTCATACTCGCAGAACCACTCCCTATGGGGAGTGAAGTGAAAGGATGCACTTGAGTCAATCAACCATGACTCATGATCTACATGTGTATTTGAAGAAGAAGCCAAATACACATCCCCACCTTCATCCGAGGTGGTTTTTTCCTCTGCAGAAGGAGCATCATCAGATCCCTTTCCTTTCTCAGGAGCTTTAGATCTGCATTCCTTTTTGTAGTGTCCTTCCTTTTCGCATTTCCAACACACCTTTACAAACTTTCCAGGAGATTTAGATCTCCCTCTAGATTTAGATCTCCCACTCGAAACCTTATTCTTGTTTCTGTTCTGGGACCTTCCTCGTACAGATAAGGCATCTCCATTTTGACCTGAGACAATGTCATCAAAATTCAAGGTAGTTGTGTTGCTACCTATTGCAATAACCAGACTGTCCCACGAGTCTGGTAGAGAACACAACAAACTGATGCACTTATCTTCATCTGAGATTTTAATATCAACGTATTTACGCTGACTTACCACAATTTTGAAGGCGTTCGATGCTCTGTCACCGGCTCCCATATCCTTCATCCTCGTGTTATACAAACTTTTCCACAAATCTTGAGTCACTGTAGACAGACGGCACAAGTCCTAAGCGTCTGACAAGGTCTTCGCCGTAGCTTTCCTGCATACATCCAACAATATCAACCCGAGACACACAACCGTATCGTGCCTTTAGCTCATCCAGCTTCCCGCTCATCCGACATTGCCGTTGGTTTAGTACCTGGATCTACCGCGATCCACTGATCTTTATCCACCAGCAGATCCTCCATCTTGAGCTTCCACAACTCAAAACTCTGACCATTAAATTTCTCGATCTCTATCTTTCCGCCGCTCGCCATATTCTTTCACCGCAAGAATCGATCCCGTAGATCTCCCACTGCACAGGGTCTACCACAGGCCCGAGCAAAAAACCCTCAACAACAAAGGCGTCCCCTTGAAGCCGAAACAACTCCGATACCAAATGTAGGTTTTAACCCTGAACAGAAATTATCTACACACGAATCTTATAACAGAAAATAAACAATAGCGAGAGCATAAAACATAAAACAGATAAACACAGAGATTTTCCCCTGGATCCCAAATTGGGACTACCAGCTTGATTTTCTATTATATTCCTTTTAGTGTTACAACACATATATATACATGCCGAAGCATACATAAACCCCAATCCATTAACCCTGGATTAGAACATAACCGTAGTTCCCTTGACCGGATCTTCAAAATACCAGGGGCTGAAAACCATCGTACCCCAAAACCATGCAAACCATGCACAGAAACTGGGCGATCCGCCTATGAAGTGGGTCCTGCACAAAACCACTTTGAGTGGCGCCGCCCGACTCCCAATCTGGGATCAAGCGCTCGTGAAGATCAGCCTACGCCCGATGCAACATACAGCGTGTGGGGCTAATCGTGGAAAGAATATAACACATACCCAACATTTATTTGTTTGAATTGAGAAATTTTCCCAAGTTTATGATCTAGCTAAATCTAAGTTTCAAGCAGAAGATATGAATAAATTATGTAGTTCAAAAGCCAGAGATTACTTAAAGTTCTCCTTGACCAGTTGAGGATTACTTTACAAGAAAATAAAAGTATTGAAATAGAACAAAAGAAAAAGGAAGATACAGCCAGCAAAACAGAGAAATAAGTGACAAACAGTAAAATTAATATGCAGTCAGAGAAGGAGAATACGGGTAGCAAGCCTAATGTGCAGCTAGAGAAGGAGAATACAAGTAGCAATCCTGATGTGCAGTCTGAAAAAGAAGATACAGGTAATAAACATGATGATCAAATTGAAAGAGAAAAGACCTCACAGAAAGAGGGAAATTCTACTGAAATTATTATTACTCCCCATTTGCTAAAATAGTATGAACAATTCGCTTAGCAAATAGGAGAACAAAATAATCCTCAAGTTGATAATCTGAACAATCAGGATATTGAGATCATTCCTGAAAATCCATCTAAAGAAATTGTGTTGAGAGTTGAAGACATACCTCCTCTGGATATATTTTACAACCCTAAGCATAGCGCTGTTGTCAGAAAACAAAGAAAGAGAAGGAGGATTGATCAAGGACCATTTGCAACTTCACAAGTTGAATTAATGAATGTTGTTTGGAAAAACACTGAAGTACATCCTTCAGAGGATCTTACCAAACTATCACAATATGCAGGTGCCTATAGTGCAGCTACTATAGATAAAGCTACTGAAGTCACTCAATTGGTAAAACAAAAAGACTTAGAGATAGCATTATTAGAAGAAAGAACAATAGGTGATCAGCAAAAGATATTATAGTTAGAGCAGCAGTTAGAAGAAGAAAGACTTAGAATCAAACAATTAGAAGAACAATTGAGTATTGAAAAGAAGAAGCTTGATCAGCAAGCTTTAAATAAACAACAACAATTGTCTCAAGAGGTATCCAAATTGCAGACATTGCTGCAAAATGAAAAGGCTACCAAAGAAGAGAAAAGTAAAATATTTCAGGCGAGATTGGATAAATTCAAGGATTATCCTAAAATTGACCAATTCAAAACAGAAGCTCTGGAAACAAGTAAGTTGTTATCTCAACAGTTGGAAGATCTGTGTCAAAAAATTTCACAAGCTGAAACTCAATGTGAAATTACATCATCTCTCATCGATGAAGCAGTCAACATAATAATAGAATTTTAAAATTTAGATGAAAATATTTCAGAATTTATTTCATGGCAGGACTCAGAACAGGGAAAGATTGCAAATCTTCCCAGAATTGAAGAAAAGCATAAAGAGATTTTATTTTCTGAATGGGAAACACAACTGATTAAATAAGACGGTGCTACATCAAGAGCAAGAACCATAATGAAAAATATGACACAATTGGTTAATGATAGTCTATATGCAGCTAATTTAATTTCATATTGTACTCTAGGAAAGCTGCCAAGGGTAAAAGAAACTGATACTAGGTGGAAGCAGGAATCAATCAATCAGAATAAAAAAATCAGTGGAATACAAGAAATTGCATGGGATGTCCTATGGACATATTCGATTAAACCACATAGTCAGTAGATGGAAATCAAATGCCTTTCTAATGCCATCAATTTCACTATTCCAGAGCTCTCTAATGCCACATACACCAGTCAGTTGCATTCGAGGCTGAGTCATCCAACCGAAGTTAAGGATATGCTTAAAATCTGCCAGCTTAGCACATTGGGGATTGAAGAAATTCAATGAATCTGTTTTATTGGATATCGCAAGTCTATTCTCGGATCTCCGATGATCGTTTCTAGCATAAGTTGTAGTTAATTAGTTTTTTGAATTTCCTATTTAAACCCCTTTCAAGCATTTTAGAAAGGGTCCTGAATTTGTAATATTTTTGGCTTGGA
This sequence comes from Pinus albicaulis, assembly GCA_034641835.2. NCBI lineage: Eukaryota > Viridiplantae > Streptophyta > Pinopsida > Pinales > Pinaceae > Pinus > Pinus albicaulis. Next base: position 500,521,160 of record CM076573.1, read on the forward strand.
CAATAAATTTCTGTACTCCTTGACTCTCTTGTTTTTATAAAGGATCATATCTTGTGATTTCATGGTGAATTATTTTTTAGAGTTGCATTTCTGTACCTTGAAGATTGTTCTAAGTTAAAGCGCAGGATCAAAATATCAAATTGCATCAGGAAGATATCAAATGTATCTAGTATTTCTATCGATTTAATTTTATTTTATTTATGTGATGAAATATTCTCATTAAAATTTTCTATCACTTATATATACTTGTTTCTCAGATATTTCTTTATCCTATCATTTCTAAAGATAGAGGGATATCATCTTTCATAGTGTGTGTAAACGATATAAATTTATGAATGTGATGTGCTATTATAACTCTGTTTAATTTCTTAAACAGAGTTATCATTACATGATACTGCATATTTCTTTTAAGTAAATAATACATTTTCATGGTTATTTTTTAATTGAAACAAACTTTAAGTCGTATTCATATTTAATACCCGAGTTAGTTTTAGAGTTATTTGCAAGTCATAGATCAAGTTAAGTAGAGTATTCAATTAGTTAATTTCATTTATCCACTTACACAAACACCCCATCACCAATTCATCTCACTATTATGAAACTAGTCCTATAAATCCGGTCGCAGCCACCATTCCAAATGGATAAGGAGTTGTTCTAAGGTCTGGACTGGGTGGTTTTCCCCCAATGTTTGAAGCAACGATTTTCGAGGCTTCAAAACATACTTATACATTTTTTTTTAATATATATATATATATATATATATATATATATATATATATATATATATATATATATATATATATTGTTTCATTTATTATTATTTTTAGATATGAAAATAAAAAGAAGACTTCTAAGTTGGGGAAGAAGAAAAAATCTTCTTAACCAAATTCATATCAACATTATCTTGAAAAATCTTGACAAACTCCTCTTTTGTCAATGGCTTATGATAAATCCTTAGTCGATGTCCATTTACAAGGAGAGGAGCCTTTTCTTCATCAATAGTTCTAATCCTAATTACTACATTATCAAATACTCTCTCAATCTCATAAGGCCCAAGCCAATGAGTTTGAAATTTCCCTTGCAAATATTCGAACTTTGAGTAAAAAAGAAGTGCCCAATATCCTACTTGGAATTTTCTTTCTTTAATGTATTTTTCATGCAATCTGGATCTCTGTTGTTGAACTAGGTTGGTTTTTTCAATTGTATCTTCTCTAATTTCATAAATCTCTTTGAGTTGTTCCATTCTATGCCTCTGTGCTTCTGACAAGTAAAGTCCCAATTTGACTGTTGTTTTGAAGGTTTTTATTGGGAACTATATTGGAAAAAAGACTTTATTCCCATAAACAAGTTCATAGGGAGTATGTCCTGTTGTGTTTCTCCATGTGGTATGGTAGGCCCATAAAGCTTCAAGAAAATTTTATGCCCAATCCCTCCTACGAAAGTGTACAATATTTGTGAGGATTGCTTCAATCACTTTATTAATAAACTCTACTTGTCCATTTTCTTGTGGATGGAATGGAGTGGACTTTATATGATGATTTTGTACTCTTCCACGATATTTTTCACCATTCTGGATGTAAACTAAGTTACTTGATCTGTCACAATTTCCTCTGGGACACCAAAGTGAGTAAACATATCCTCAAAAAGAAATGAAACTACAACGTTTTCATTAGAAAAGGAATTTTCTTTAGCTTCTATCCATTTAGTGACACAATTAGCGCACACAAGAATATACCTCTTTTGCCTTGATGGTGGATTGATTGGTCCAAAAAAATCCAGAGCCCATTTTTCAAAGGGTTCGATGAGTACTTGTGGTTGTAAGGGAATTTCATCTAAAGGAACATGTTTCCCTATTCTCTGACAACTGTCACATCATTTAACATATTCCTTGGCATGCTTGAAAAGAGAGGACCAATAATATCCTAAGAGAAGGATTTTTTAGGAAGTTCTCTTGTCAGAAAAGTGTCCTCCACATGGCTCATCATGGCATGCCTTCAGTATTTCAGGTATTTTATCTTCTTGTACACATCTTCTAATGATGAGATATGGACCTGTCTTGTACAATTTCTCATTTACCCATGAATAAGATGCACCCATTTGAATTATTTTCCTCTTTTATCTAGGAAACAAATATGATGATAGTTTTCATGTGGCTAAATAATTAGCAATTTCTGCAAACCATGGATATTTAGTAGATATTAAAAAAAAAAATATTCATCAAGAAAACTATCTTCTACTGGTGTATCATTATAATCATTTTGAATTCTAGATAAAAAGTCAACAATTTTTTTTTGTGTTCTAGGTCGATCTAAAATGGTGATATTAAATTCTTGCAATAATGGTAACCATCTTGTGATTCTACCGTTAATAATGGATTTATTCATTAGATATCTAATTACAGAATGATATTTGTTAATGAAAGTTTCATAGACAGTGATGTAATGTCTGAACTTGTTAATAGCATGGACAACAACTAGAAAATCTTTTGCAGTAACAATATAATTTAAATCTGTCAGATTCAAATTCATACTTGTATAGTGGATGGCATAAGGGGCCAAGTCTTTCTATCCTAATACAACTCCCAGAGTTGTCTCTGAAGCATCAATTGAGATATGAAAAGGAAATTTCCAATTTGGTCCTCTTAGGATGGGTGCTTCAGAAATATTTTCTTTCAAAGTTTCAAATGCCTTTTAGCACTCAGGATTCCATCTAAATTCACAATCCTTTGTGAGAAATTTGAAGAGTGGAGATGCAATTTTTGTGAAGTTTTATATAAATCTTTTATAGTATCCTGTAAAACCAAGAAAAATCCTAACATATTTTTGACAATTTGGGATTGCTAATTTGGAAATAACTTCAACATTGGATGAGTCCACAATTCCATTTCCTGAAATATGTTGTCCTAAAAAAATTCCTTCAGTAAACATCATAAAAAAAAATTCATGACTTAATGAGAGATTTGCTTCCTTACATCTTATGAGAACTTCTTCCAAATTTTCAAGGGCTTCTTAAAAAGAATTTCCATAGATTGTAAAATCATCCATATACACTTCCACACAATCATGAATTAAATTAGAGAAAATACCTAATATTTCTCTTTGGAATGTTGCAGGTGCATTACATAATCCAAAAGGAAGTACTCTGTAATCATAAATTCCCCATGGACAGGTAAAGGTGGTTTTGTCTTGATCTTCTAGTGCTACTTGAATTTGATTATACCCACTAAAACCATCCAAAAATGAAAAATATTTCTTCCCTTCTAGTGTATATAAAACTTGATCTATGAAAGGTAATGGAAAGTGATCATTTAAAGTAGCTTTATTAAACTCCCTATAATCAATACACACACTCCATTTTCCATTCTTTTTAGGGACAATTACTAAACGTGAAACCCACTGATTATCTGATATTGAATAAATAAAATTTACATTCAACAGTTTTTGTAGTTCTTCCTTTACAATTTCCATCCATTCTTTATTTTCTAATTCTATCATTGTTTTTTATGGAGGATATAATGTGAATTTATTTGTTGAACTTCCATTAGATATAAACATATCACCATATCTACAACTGATGAAAGCATCATTTGTAGCTAACCAAGGTCTTCCTAATATCAGTGGATGTCCTCCTAAGTTATTCTTGGGAGTTAAGATTATAAAGTCAACAGGATATTCCAAAGAATATAAGGATACATAATTGTCTTCTAATACACCATCAGATTTGATTACTGATCTATCTGCTAGTTGTAGTAATGTTGGTGTATATTGAAGATTTGGAAGTTTTAGTTGTGCTGCAATTTGTTTACTTGTGATTTTTATGGATTCTCCTAAGTCGATCAGTGTGTTTGGGATTTTGATACCATTGATGTGTTTTTCACAATGGGACTTCCTGGATCCAAATAATTTTGTATGGTTTTTTTTCCCTGTTATGCAGAATTGTGATTTACGGATAAATCAATTCCCTAAGTGTGGTGCTGGGCACTTAGAGCAATAGAGGAAATAACTTACCAACACTTTCTTTAAAATAAGCAGATATACATAATTATGAAAGAAACTACTTGTGATCCAATCGCTTCTCCTTCTTTTGTCGCTGTTTTTGCCACTCTAAATCCAACTCAGATCACCAGATCGATTCATGCAAACACAAATAAAGAACAAAAAATCACATGAAATATACAAATATCTACTTATATTAATCAATCAAATAGATTAGATGTGAAATATATATATCATTCAAGAAATAATTGCACAAAAAATAGAGACATATATATGGGAAAATGAACAACAATCTTTATTAAAGAGTAGAAGGGGGAGGTTACAACCAATGATCGATTTGTTTCCACCAGCTCCAGTTTCATCCCAGCATCATCTCATCCAACATCATAGCAGTAGCATATCAATACTTTCACTCTCTCAAATGAGAATCCAACAACATATATTTACCAAATTTATCCCTTTCCCTAGCACTAGGATCTGTGCTCAATTTATAAGGAAACTAAAGGTAGTTTCTCAATGAATTACTTTATAAGAATAGACAATACATGTTCCCAAGTTTAGAGGTGTTATATGGACACTTGGATTCGAATTTTTACACATATGGACTCTTCTAGAAGGCACTGGCCATGTGGAGATTCCCAGAACAATGAGAATTCTGCTCCCAGGTGTCCAATGCATTCTTGAATGTCAGGAAGTGCAATGAAGTTCACCCTTGAATGGAGGATCTTGCATTAAAATGCAGTTAGTCCCTTTAGAGGCTATGTTGGTGAGTCAATAAGTGATATAACATATACTTCAAACCTTGGAAATATCACAATAGAAGCTATGAATGAATTGTTCTTCTCTTAGAGCATATAGCAACTGAAATATAAGGGGATGGTAGACCCTATTTCATTGGTCCTGGGGATGATGTCCAATTTGACCAGGTCATGGGGGATGATGCCCAAATTGACCTATACCATTCCCATCATGATGTCAACAATTTTTCCCACTAACTGTATTCTTTTTACTTCCTTTGTTTTTATCCACGATTTCTTTATACTTAACTCTCTTATTTTTTTTTCAAGGATTGGAATTTATTTAATGGCTTGTAGAAAAGGAATTTTGATACAAACATTCTTTAATTCATATAATATACCATACTTAGAAAACATGATTATTTTTTCTACCCCTTTATCAATTTATAATATTTCAGGGAAAGGAGGTTTTGGTATAGATATCGAAGGTTTCTCTATGATGGGAGATGATTTTATTGGATTATCTTGTGTTTGATTTTGAAAATTTTGATTCTGATGAAGAGATGTCCCTTCTCTAGAATGATTATTTTTATTTTTAAGGTTTTTATATTTATGAAGAGAATTTTCCTCATTAGAGTGATCATCTTTTGCTTTTTCTTGAATAACAATAGAATGCAACTTTGTCTCTAATATTCTACCATATCTAAGTTGAATGTTATGAAGATCTAGTGGAGTTATCATAAAAGTCTGAAAATTGTTCCCCTCCATGTTATAAATAGGTTGTGTATTTTTATGTTTGGGTTTGGAAGTGGTTGAGCAGGTAGTTGGTTTGACCTTTGTGGAAATGGTAATGAAAGTTGTGGATTTTGATTTGGAAATTGAGGTTGTTCACTGGTTTGAGGAAAATTTTGTGGTGGATAGTTCAGATAAGATTGTGGATATTGATGATATTGATTATATCTACCATAATGATTTTTCATTCCTTGTGTCCAAGGTTAGGGTTGAGACCAGGGTTTTTGCCATAGCATTGATGCATTCCAGTTATTCTATAGGGGCTGAGTATACATTTGAATGTTGAAACCTTGAGTTTGTGGTCCTTGTCATCGTCTTCTAGTAACAAAACAAAGAGGATCTACCTGGTGTGGAGCTGTGTCCTCTTGGTCAAAAACCTTAAGAGCTAGAATATAAGGACATTTCTTTGTTTCATGATATTCTGTACATATGACACAAGTTTATATGATTTTTTAATCAAGAGGGCATTATCTTAAGGCATGTTTCTTTCTGCACTTAGGACAAAATATAGATAAGGCATCAATTTCAACTCTTTGCTTATTTTGTAATTTTAGGGTGTCTATTTGTTCAATAAGACTCCCTAAAATATCTATTTTGAATTCTTCAAGCAAATTTCCTATTTCACCCCTACGTACTGTTCCTACTGCAGACTTAGTAATTCTAGAGAGAATAGGACCTCTTGTACTCCTCCCAATTCTTGAATTTTTCCTCTTGAAAGACGTATGCATAAATTATAGATGTCATGTAATGATAGTTGATAAATGTCTCCTTTTCCCATCATATTAAGAATGTCTACCATTCATCCCTAATATATTTCAACAAGAGAGATTTAAGGTATCTTCATCCAAATTTCCCATCCTAGCCATTTTTAGATTGTAATTGAATCTCTCAATTAGGTCCTCCAAGTTTTAATCTTCTCTTTGAATCATATTAAAAAATTCATCTTTTTTATTATGAGGTGTGTAGTAATCCTTGTATTTTTGTAAGATTGCATTCTTCATTTCTTCCCATGTCCTAATAGAATGTGTTATTAAGCCCATGAACCAATTTAATGCTGCATCCTTAAGAGTTGCAAGAAAAAAATTCAAATTTTCAGAATCGAGTAAGTAGTCATATGATCTACATAAAACTTCAAATTCAAACAGAAATGTTTCAGGATATTCACTCCTTAATCCATGAAAATTGGGAAGGATGGAAGGTGATATATTTTTCATTATGGCAGTTGTATCCTCATCCAATATAGGAAATCCAACATGATCTACTTCTTCTCTATTTCCTCCTTCTTCTCCTCTTTCTTCTCCCCTTCCTTTTCCTCTACCTTGTCCTCCACCTCGTCCTCCATCTCCAATCCTAGGTATACCTCCTCCTAGTCTTAATTGGTCATCATTCACAATGTGTACTTATCCTTCCCCTTATCCAACCATTGTATATTCCTCAGAACTAATATATGATTCTAAATTTAGGATTGTTTGTTCCTCTCCTGATTCTTCTACTTCCTCTATCAATGGTATATTAAAGAAACTCTTCTTCTTCTTCTCACTAGGAATTTCTAGCTCTTGGGAAAAAATTTGTTATCCATTAGAGGTTAGAAATATTACTTCTTCTATTGGGGATCTAGGGTCTTATTCTTTTATAACTGCTTCAGTTGATGAAGTTGGAGAGTCTCTAGGCTAAATTTATGATCTTAAGACCTCAAGAAGTATATGTATAACTACTAAGAATGGAATACGAGTTTGGGTGGATGGTGTGGCACTACGAGGTCTTGATGGAGTGAGTGGTGTTGTTGGGATACAACTTCTACCTCTAGCTACAAATCTACTATTGAGCCTCAAGACTGTCTCTATTTTCGACATTTATCTCACCACTTTTCCTTCCTTTTTGAAAAAATCCACAAACTCAATCAGTGTTAATTGATACATTTTGAGTATGAGAATGAATTTAAATGATCTCTCTTTTATATTTTAAAGTTTCTTATTATTTGAATGAATTTTTTATTTAGCTACAGAATTCATGCAATTCTGTAGCTAATCTCCATTTCTGTAGCTACTGACATTGTTTGACAGGTTCCTGGTGCCGGGTAAAACCCACAGTCCCTGTTTCTCTAAATTTAGAACTCTTAGCTGTGTGCAAAATGCATCCAAAATTCTTTGCCCGATCAAATCCACACTCTGGAAAACTCACACTGTTCTAATTACTTGAATTCGCAATTTAAATAATTCTGTGTACTTTAATATCTCAAACTTGTGCTTCGAGATATTAATCCAAAGCTCTCTCTGTGAAATAATTCCACTCAATACAGGCTTCTACTCAAGCCAAGGCAGTCTGTTTTAATTCCTTCATTCTTATTCATTAATCAAATTGGTAGAATTTTATAAATGAATTTCATAAATCACTTGGCCTTCGGCAATCTACTCTGCCAGCCCTATAGCTCTATGCAATTCTATGTCGTTCTCTATGCAGGTCTATCTGCCTCTGCCACAGAGACTTATTTTTATAGAAAACTACTAAATAATCGATTCAGATTCTTTAGTGACTTGACAGGACTCTTGAACTCCTACAATTCTAAATTTAGCCTAGTCCCTAGACAACTGAAACTGACTACCTCTTCATGTGCCCACTAATCATTTGGGCAGTTACATTTTCTCTAAATTTATCTAAGAATCACTTCATTTATTCAATAATTACATGAGCAAGTAAAATATAAGACCCCCTATGCCTATCTATATACAAAATATTGTTTTGGGCCTAATGCCCTTGCATCAGACTCCCCAGGTTAAAATAATTCATGATCTCCTGATCATATGCTTTCATCTTCGTATTCCTGGATCCCACACCTTGTTCTGCAACTGGTCATCTATTGCAGTGTTCTTATTTTTCATTCTTCTTGGCTTCCATACTTTGTGCTACAGCCTTCCACTAGTTGCACTCTTACATCCTCTTTCTGTTTTTCTGCTGCTTATTTGTTTCTTTACTACTGTCACCTTCATCATCAGTCCTCTTATCATTGCAATTTATGCATCTAATATGTCTTCTGACTGTTGGACACTGCTCCATATTGATTGTTGAACTTCTACTTCCTCTTGCTGTAATCGCGTGCTTGATGTAGTTCTTCCTAATGTCATGCTTACTTCAACTGTGTCTGTAGCCCTTCTTACTGCCACCCAATCATCCATACCCTCTTTTCTTCTACTACAGAAAAATTCTTCTTGACTGTCACTCATGACAATTCCTCCATCCTCTGACTTCAGCAATTCTTTAGACTGGTGTTTAAATTGCTAGTCACTAACATCTCCTCTATTCTTCTGGACTAAACATGCCTTAGTCCTTCCACCAGTGCCTATAATCATAAGACAAATAGCAGACTTATAAAATCTTTGTGTTTCTTTCTTCTCTTCTAGCAACACTTCAGTTTGTTGCTCCATCATTTCTTCCAGCAACACTCCAAGCTGCTGTTCTGGCATTCCACACTCTTTTTTGGATGTTTTCTACAAGCATTTTAGCCATCTATTATGTGCTTGTTTCTCATTGTCAACATGCTGTAATTTGAACTCAACATGTTATTTTTCTTCTACCCTGGCAATCTTCAGCAATTGCCTTCCTTTTTCTTGCATTACTTCAAGCTCTTTAAGTGTTGTATTTCCATCTTCTATCAGAGTAAAAATCTGATTTTCTACTACTGTAGTAGCCCAAAAATTCTAACATACAACCTTCTCTTCAACTTGCTCTTGGCTATTCGAACAAGCCAATTATTCTCTGCTACTAATAGCAACAAAATTCTGCATATGAGACATGAGTATCTCATCTCCATTCTGCAATCCCCAATTCAGAAACTGAGGTCCCCTCTTTGGTATAGAATCCTGCTGATCTAGCATACTCTCCAGCAGCTCAATTTCTCCATTCCATGGTTTAAAATCTCTCACAGAATTCTTTTCCTCTTTCAATTGACTGCCCAATGCTGTCAACTTATCTCCATCATCAACAGAATCTGCATTCACCAAATATTTTTTAAGAAAATTTCCATAAGGCCTCAGTGCCTTTCTCTTCACTGCCAGCATTTCATTATGTTGTCCTGCAATTATTTCCTCTTCAATCAGCACATCAGTATGCTAATCCCAATCCTTCAAACACTTCTCGAGACTACTAGTTAGCCTCTACTCTGCACCATCCTCTTCAAGGATGTCTCCTCGCTCTAGTTCATAAAAATGAACTCTCTCCTTCTTACTCATCTCTGCCCTTACAATCTAAACATCTTCTTCCTGTGTTCTTGTCCTCTTCTCCAGAACACTTAACTCATGCCACAATCCTGGCATCTCATCTGGGAAAACATCTTCACAGTCTTCACTATCTTCCCTTCTATCACAAGTCTAGTTCTCTGCTGTCACTATCTCTTCAGCCTTCATCAGAATAAAATTCTAATCTTCTGTCTTTGAAACAAATTCAGTCCTCTATCCATCATTCTTCACTTGGCCATTTAACAAAATTAGTCTGTCATTATCAGCATTAATAACAAATTCATCACCATCAAACACAATTTTCATGTCCTCATTGAAGCAATCCCTTTCATTAAACAAGGAATTTATGAATTCCTTTTACTGCAATACTTCAATCTGATCTTCATTAGAAAGATACTTATCATACTTTACTTGGTAACAGTCAGCTTCATTCATCACAGTTCCATCATGTGAACTGTCTTCATCAACACCTGCATTCATACACAACTTGTCAATTTTAAAAACATAAGACCTCATGGTCTCATTTGATGAATCAATCATCAACTCTTCTTGTTGTCCCAAGTCTTCCATATACTTCAGAGATTCTTCAGTGGTCCTCTCTTCAATTTCCTCAAGCTGTTCAACTTCCAGCTTCTGGCCATCATCATAAGCTAAATCTCCTCTGCTTCCCATATGTTGGAAAGCAAGGCTTTTCTCCAACTGTGTATGGACATCTTCAAAACATGTAGCTGTTCCATTTTCTTCCTCAGTGACAGCATCAGCAGTTTGTTCATCTCCACATGGAAAACATACAAAATATGTTAGATGTAAGGCTCTTGGACCCCTTGGTCCCACTTGAAGCTTCAGTCTTCAAGTCCTTCTCCGGATACTCAATCATCCTGAGTATTTCCTCCTTCAACTGAGCATTTCTCATTTGCTCTTTTTTTCTTTGTGGCCTCTGCCACTTTACCTTCTTCTTCATGAGCCACCCAAATCTCTGGTTTTCCTCTATCATCCTCTCTAGTTCATAAAGATGCTTACTTATCTCAGCTATCTCTTTCTAATATTCTTCATCAGTGAGTTTCTTCCTCATCCCATTTGCTTTGGAATCTTCCCTCACTCTTCTGTTGTGGCCTCTCTCAGAACCTCTGCAATCTCTATCATGGCTGTCAGTAGCCATTTTATCCTCCAGGAGTTCTTCACTCATAAGCTGCACTAAGCCTCTGCAACATCAAGCTCTCTTGCTGCAACTTACCTCACCAATCCCTTCCTCTGGATCCGGCTTTTGGCAAGTATTGGTCCCCCTCTGCTGGAACCTTCTAAGCACTCTCTTCTGCTCTCTAGGCTTCACTCTGCAAATTCTCTCAAGAACACCTCTGTTCTTCCTTCATCCAACCTCAATTGGGAATCTTCCAGGTTTTTCCACACTTATTCTTCACTCAGAATCCCTTGCTAGACTCTTCTTATCACTACTCTCAAAGTTGTGATCTGCTTCTTGCTGAGATTCCACAATTGCTTTCACTCTACATTCTGTAAACAATATCCTTCAAACCAGAGTCAAATAAGGCTCATCAACTCACCTCTCAAGATCCCTGAATGATATTTCTTCTTTTCTCACCTGCATTGCATCTCTACCTGCTGCAATCTTCAAGACTTTGTGTCTTCAACTCCAGATTCTGCACATCCAGAGACCTTCACTGCATACTCAATCAAATCTGCAATTCTGTTAAACAAATTTAAAACCCAACTTTCTCACTGTTCAGTACATGTGCATTTCAAAATAAACTTTTCAAAGAGCTAATTCAATTCAAGCTCTGATACCACTATGGTGCCGAGTAAAACCCACAGTCCCTGTTTCTCTAAATTTAGAACTCTTAGCTGTGTACAAAATGCATCCAAAATTCATTGCCCGATCAAATCCACACTCTGGAAAACTCACACTATTATAATTACTTGAACTGGAAATTTAAATAATTATGTGTACTTTAATATCTCAAACCTGTGCTTCGAGATATTAATCCAAAGCTCTCTTTGTAAAATAATTCCACTCAATACAAGCTTCTACTCAAGCTGAGGCAGTCTGTGTTAATTCCTTCATTCTGATTCATTAGTCAAATTCGTAGAATTTGATAAATGAATTTATATAGTCAAAAGATATATAGTCCTCCAAATAGGACCTTTGTTTTATTTGAATGGCGTGCTGAGACTATATCTCCTTCTTTTATAAGTCTTAGTATTTATAACAAGCGCTTTAATAATGTTTGAAAAAAATATAATAATTCACATTCATAATTTGGACCTTAGCACTTAATATTATAAAAAGGTTCTGACTCCCTTAAACCTATACACCAGTGCTTATAACATACAACCATGGTTTATTAACGCGACGTTTTATATTACATGGTGGTTCATGGCCCCACAAATCCACGTATTAAATAAATGTGAAATCAACATAAAGCCCGACTCATACCTGACTTATCTCCCATGCAACTTGTGACACGACTACCCTTCGATCAATCAGCCTGCGGATCGGACGATCCACAGCAATATCGCGTTAATTTTCCAGAAGAGAGTTAACACATAAAATTCACGTGATGAGGGCAGTATTGCCCCGTCGACGTGGCAAAATTCCACTGGATTGTGTTTTTTCTGAATCGGTTTCACTCCAGACCAAAAGCAGCGAGATGAAAGTGGTATTGGTTTTAAAAACCACCGCCGGTATTTGCACAGTGCTTGACTGGGTTACCACTGCAATTAACACCTTTCTTCAACATAACTCTTCGCGTTAACTCCTGGTTCAAGTCTCAACACAATCACTCCATTAATAAAAACCCATGTTAATTACTCCAACTGACAAGGTTCAATACTACCTGTTGCTTTCATTACAGTCAGGCTTAATGCTTGGACCGAGGTTCGACAATATTTATATGAACAGGGTATAGCTATAGTTCGAACTTCTGACATAGCCCTTCTCAAAACATCTCACGCAACCCGAACACAGTTAATTCATTTCAATTACACAGGTTAGCCGCTATGAATGAGAAATCAATCGATTTCAATCAGGTTAAGTTCAACGCAGATCCAAATGTGTTCAACTGCAAGTTAAAATATGAGGTTATCAAAATCAGGCTCCACTGTACCATATTCGTCCTTACCAGAATTCATACCAAAGTAGGGGTTCGATTTACCCTCTAAACATATTCTATAGCTAGAAATACCATTGATTTCATTATCAGATACAGAGTACCATTCACCCTTTTATACAGAACTTCCACACATGTTTCTTATACACTCTCTCTCAAAGATTTAGGGTACTCTTCACGCATACCATTCAGACATCATATCTTTAACACAGGATTTTATCACATACGAATATACATGCAGGTTATTAATACAACTTACAGAGACTACTCTTACTCTGCTTATGAAGGTTCTAGCCTTCCTCACACAGAAATCAACCAACAGATGCACATAAATACTGAAACAAATTCTTCATTATACAGTGAAGTAACTTACAACTTATGGCCAGATCTTCAATCACTTGGCCTTCGGAAATCTACTCTGCCAGCCCTACAACTCTATGCAATTCTATGCTGCTCTCTATGTAGGTCTATCTGACTCTGCCACAGAGACTTATTTTTATAGAAAATTGCTAAATAATCGATTCAAATTATTTAGTGACTTGACAGGACTCTTGAACTCCTACAATTCTAAATTTAGCCTAGTCCCTAGACAACTGAAACTGACTACCTCTTCATGTGCCCACTAATCATTCGGGAAGTTACATTTTATCTAGATTTATCTAAGAATCTCTCCATTTATTCAATAATTACACGAGCAAGTAAAAGATAAGACCCCCTATGCCTATCTATATACAAAATATTGTCTTGGGCCTAATGCCCCTGCATCAGTTCCAAAGATGAAGCAGAGGAGCGAAGCATATGAGTAGTTTTGGAATGATCCATACATGGATTTTTTCCTACTCACCTGTCCAAAATTGAGAGAAATAATGCCTAAAATCATGGTCAAAGGATTAGTCAAACAAAGGGTCGAGACCATTGGACAAGAAGTTGGAAGCTTCACGATTTTCTCTCCAAGTAGCAAATCATGAAACCTGTGAATACTACAATCCTGTTTAGAATTATACTCCTAATTTTCATTAATATTTTTGGGCTATATCATATCAAAACAATTGAACTTAACCGGTTATAAATACAGGGTTGTTTTGAACAAGAGATAAGTTTAATTTTTATAATATTGTTACACAACGAAACTGTGTTTTTTTATTAATGCATGGAGAAGGTGTGTTCAAGACCATTGATGCATAATTAGTCACAAGTGATTCTTCAAGATGTTCTATTGCAGTGGGCCCCTGCACAAAAAAGGTTTGGTAGTTTAATTTTATGTTGTTTTCTAGTTTATTTTTTCATTACAACATAGGTTAATTGTTGAGCTTTTCATAAAGTTAAATGTTGTTTTTTCATAAGATGAATATTGTTCCTTTCACATAGTTGAATGCTCCATGTATTTCGATTTCCTGAAATATAAATTGATGTAATAATATTTTAAACATATCGAATGAACCCTTTTTCACATTTTTTCACACAGTAATCATATATCTCAGATCAGACAAGCATTTTACCTTTGCACAGTAGGAAGAATACTCTGTTTTCCTTATTTATTTCAATCAGTATTTTGATTTACATAGTGTTGACCTGGAGAAAATTGCTGCAGCAACAAGGAGATAAAATCCCAACAAAGGTTCCCAATTAGCCCCTCTGTTGTTTAGAGTAGCTTATCTCGACGAAATTATAGCTCTGTCGCTACTAAGGTAGATGCCTCTCCTTAAAGAGGACTTGGATGGTGCTGGATCAAAACTATTTCCCCCTTTTTTTTGGTTTATTTTAGATATGTGTGTAGTAAATATTTAAAATGATTAAACTAGCAAACACCCTACCTATCTTTATAAAGAAGCGTCTTGATACTAAGCTGGAGAGAAAACAAACTGCATTCATGTTCAACACGTTGTGATACATACACCACTAATTAAGTTGAAAAATTTTCTCGTTAATTGTAGCGCATATCAACAAGAGTAAAAGGATTCTTTCAGAAATAGTTCTAATCGCACATATTACCTTAGTTTAAAGCAATAAACACAAATTGATAGAACATATATGTAGAAACACTGGTTCATAGTTTAGCATACCAATAAAATTAAATAGAACTAAGAGCTTGGAAACAATACAACCTGTGCTAGAACAACAATGCATGATAAATGAAAAGTCATAAAATAGAAAGACATTTATACACTTGTATATCCATAGTGAAGAAACGATCATTAAATTATGACTTCAGGGTTCAAAAAAGTTCGTTCCCCAAGCTTTCATACATTTCTCACTCTTTCTTTCCAAGTGATTTTCTCCCCCTTATTAGAGTTTATCTGGGAGTTTTTATGATTGAACAAAACTCTCATGATTGATTCACGCATGTGAAAACAAATATCCTAACTGACTAATAGAGCATGCATTCAATAATCACTCATAAATATAAAATTAACAATAGAATTTAGTGAAAAATGAGCATCCACCTGTAAAATATCATGATCAAAACAGTAACAGAAGCTACACACTTCACCATGGGGGCCAAGTCCTAGGATTTTCAAATAATGGTGAGGAGTGGCAGATGGTCGTGAAGGGATGGCATAATCGTGGTGAGGTGGTAGTTGCTGCGCGTGCTCAGCGGTAACTAGTTTTTGCATGGTTCTCAAGCGGTAAGCGGTATTGGGGAAGTGGATTCGAAATTATGAGAAGGAGACACGTGGGGGGTTAAGTGGTAATGGAAACCACTCATTTCGTACCCTCACCCCAAAGTTAAAGTTCGAAGGCTGCGGGGTGCGAAATGGATTATGGGTCGTCGAATGCATCGGCGAGGCAGAGATGATGAGATGTGCACGAAAGAAAGGGAAAGGAATATGTGATGGTGGGGCCCTGCTTATGGTTGCCTATGTCACTGTGGGATATCCTTTAGGCCTCGCGGCTTCATCAACATAGTACCCCCGCAGTGATCATGGTTCGTTGATTTGGGTCAGCATGCCTACGTCACAGTCAACCTGTGGGGGCACCCTGCGGTTTAAACATCGAGTTGTTTATGCCCGCATATTTCCCTTGATATGCCACCTGCTGCTGTTGTCTCACCTGTGTTGGAAAATGTGCGCACTTGTTACGCTATGGTCGAACCTGCCACTAGGGGCTCTGACCTATGTGCGACTCGACCCTTTGCTGTGTTTTCGCCGCAAACCTCATGTTGCATACGTATTAACATAGACATGCCAATCAATAAGCTAAAATCATTCTGTCATCTATAGACCGCATCTAAACTTATAAAATAAGTACTAGAGATTCACATGTGTCAGCGAAAGGCTACGGTTTAGCACAAAAAACAATTTTTTGAAACGAACAAAATAATCAAATGATTCAGAGAAACGAAACAGGGGAGTTCGGTGAAACAACAAAAAAGAGTTCGGTGAAGTGAAACAAGGAGTTCGGCAAAAGAAATCTAAGAAATTCGGCGAACGAAATATAAGGAACCCGAAATTCGCCAAAAAGCCTACTTCGGGCCCTCTATGGAAATTTCTGTTTTTTTTATTATTATAAGTTTTGTGCATTTTTAAAAGTTTTTTTTTCTGTTTTAATATGTCTAATTTTGTTATATTAAAACAGCGGTTGTTGCTATAACACATAGCATAATCATTTATATTGAATACTGTTAGGTTTAATACTTCTATTTCATATAATTTATAATAAAATGTTTTGTTTCAATAGTGAATAGACTTAGAGTTATTTTGATACTCTGTTTTCGTGGAATTAATTTATATAGTTTTCATTTGATAATTAAAGTGAATTTTTTGATACATATTTTGATAAGAGTTAATTATAGTTTTGATTGATGCTTTGTTCATATTTAGAGGAGTTTTAAGCAGATATTTTCATTATTTAATCAAATAGGTTTATAATTAGTTTAGATAGACATTTTAAAGATAATTGTTGGCATAGAATAGTCTAACATAGTTAAGATTGATCATTTAAGATGATTTTGTTTTTATGCAAAATAGATTTGTTTTAGAACAATTTTCTTTCTGAAATTTACATTTCGTTTTCTTCCTTCTTGTAACTTGCATCTTCTAGTTGTTAGAATATTTTCTTTAGAATAATTTATAGATTAATTTCCTTCTTAGATTAATATTAAATATTTCCTTTCTTCCTTCTTAAGTTTATTTTTCAAGCATTAAAGTTCTTCTTGCTTTTAGATTTCATTTATATAAAATCTCTAAAAATACAAAAAGATTGAAGCTTCTTTTCTAGCTCTCTTAAAATCAATTCTTCATCTTTTCCAAAATAGAATTCTCATCATAGGCTTTGATAATTAAGTTTAGATTTCATTTCTTAGATCAATTCTTAGTTTTTCCTATTTCATTCAAACATTTAAGATAAAGCATAAAACCCCCAAAACAACATATAAAATATACACGATGAATTAAGAAGGATAGGCTTCTAGCTTATATAGTGAACCTGCACTTCACAAGATTACTAACTCTGGTCGATAATTTATGATAGCAATTTAAGACATTAAATTGACTAAACACCTACCTCTAGAATTTCTTTCTCTACACATCATTTTTTATGTTTTTGTTGTTGTTGTTGTTGTTGTTTTAAGATTAAGAGATAAGGCTCCTATTTACACTTCCCAGACAACAACACCAAAATGTTTGGTCAATTTAATGTCTTAAATTGCTATCATAAATTATCGACTGAAGTTAGTAATCTTATGAAGTGCAAGTGCACTATATTTTCTAGAAGAATTTTCTTACTTAATTCATTGTGCTGATTTTATATGTTTCAAAGTTGTTTTTAGGATATTGTGTTTATCTTGAATGTATAAATGGAATTGAGAAACTTAAAACTTATGATTTCTGAAATGAAATATAAATTCGATTATCAAGACTGTGATGAGAATCCTATTTTATATTATCTAAGAGTTAACAATCGACTTCATGAAAACTAAAGTTCTAGAAACAAGAAGAACTTCAATATTTTTGTATGTTTTTGGAGTCTTTATGTGAATGAGATTTAAGACAAGAAATCACTAAAGAGTAATCACACTTTAAGAAATATTTAATCATTGAAAGATAAAACTTGAAAGAAGGAAGAAAATAAAATGTTTATCTATGAAAGGAAGTTAACCTATGATAAACTTACATTGCATAAAAATAAATTAATCTAAATGATGAATCTTAAGCTATACTAAGTCAATCTATGCCGACCACTATGATAAATTATCTCTAGATATATTCAGTCATAAACAAAGCATATATATACTATGATATATTATCTCTAAGTCTATTCAATCATAAACAAAGCATCTCTCTTAACACAACAAAATTATGCAAATGAAGATATCAAACAATGAAGTAACGTGACAAACTTGATCATCTATACAATAGAAATTAGAAAACAAATTGCAATGTAAATAGAAACAGAGCACATGTCTACTGTATGAAAATGAATTACATGTTTAAGCTACGAAGAAAAAATGTAAACATAGTGTATCTATGCTATCAATTGCAATAGGAAATAGAGAAAATAGGGCATATATCTATGCGGAAAAACACAACAAAATCATAAGGAACTAAAATATGAAATGAGAGAAAATTAAACAATTAAACCTCTTCTGTGTAGGGGCCCTCCACAACATAATGGTTCTAATATTATTCACAACAAGGTATGCATCGATGATTCCAAAACGATTTCTCCTTTGATTAATAAATACAGAGTTTAAAGATATAAAAATCTTACAATAAAATCAAACTTGTTTCAGGTTTACACAGCCAAATATTTATAATAGATTCAAATTAAATGTTTGAGGCTTTCATGCCTTTGGATACTAATAAAACTATGCATAAATATCTAAATATAAATGTGATTTTTATTGCTTTCATGATTTGCTGCATGGAGAGAAAATCGTGAAGCTTAAAATTCTCGCTCGCTTGTTCTGGTTCTTGATTTTACTGACCCTTTGACCGAAATCCTAGGCACTTTATTTCTCAATTCGGGACATGTATGTAGGATATAATCCTTGAATGGATCATTCCTCAACTACCCATGTACTTTTCTTCTTCATTCATTCTTCAAAATCGGTTAAACCATGGCAGTGGTTACAAAAACGGAGAGTAGCTGCAGAATTGTGTAGAAATGATAGAAGATGCATGTATATTACCAAAATCCCCTGATCTAACAAATTAATATTATGTTAAATCCAGAATCCTTCCACTTAATTGTTTTCAAAAATTAAATCAACAATTTCAAAACACATATGAAGCAAATCAATCGCACATAAACACAGTTGTTTAATGGGAAAGCTTAAAGCTAAAAACCCCAACTATCAAATATTATGTATATCAATGGAACATGTAAAAATCTCATAAAAATATTAG
The DNA here is from genome assembly GCA_034641835.2 of Pinus albicaulis. Lineage (NCBI taxonomy): Eukaryota > Viridiplantae > Streptophyta > Pinopsida > Pinales > Pinaceae > Pinus > Pinus albicaulis. The sequence goes on from CM076573.1 coordinate 500,540,385, forward strand.
TACATCAAGATCTCAGTACAATCAATAATCATCACACACTGTCATGCAAAAATTTTCATATCTATGCACCAATTTCTTGCCTCCTGACAGCCTGCCTCCACTGCACAATCCCTGCTGAAGAAGAGCCCTGAATGAATTCGATATGGCCTTGCCTTCACTGCGCAATCCTCATTGGAATCTCCAATGTGTGTTAGATGTGTTATCAAAAAATCAAACCTGATAGGCTGCCAATCAAATCAATCTCATGTAATTGTTTCAAACCAATCTTTTGATTGAGGTTTAGCGTCCTCAACCTGAGAGGGCTCTCTCAAGGGTTAATTATTTTTTATAAAAATATAGATGGCTAACTCTATGTGGGATAATAAGCAGATAAAAATTAATATTGGTTTTAAATCACATTAAAAATTGCACATTGGGCTTATGGATTCATAAGAGCTTCATTAAAACCAAACAATCTACTCATCATGGAAGTCAAGGCATATCAGAGTTCTAGTCCAAAGATACACATGTAAAACTGTAAAACACATAGTCAGTTTGTCTACAAAGGAAGTCAGAGCATCAATGATGAATTATGAGTAACATAAGAAAACACCACTACAATAGGATAGTAAAAAGATTTCATTAGAACAATAACACACTAGAACTCTTTATGAATCTTGAGTTGGCTAAGTAGAAAACTTTGTATTAAGCTGAAAACCAATCACTTACAATAAACACAGTCTTTTTGCTAAAAATGTCCAACCCATGCATATTTGACTTCTTGATCTTTTATATATCATTTACAATGTAGGATAACCTTATCCTGAGCTAGATACATCGAATTCATACTTTTTGACACCTTTCCTAACCATAAGACATGGTATTTATTACAAAATGACAGCTGCAAACCTAATGAACAGTCTTATTACAAATAGGATTCAAACTCCTTAAATCTTCTCATAACAACCTTATCTAAAATAGATTACATCATTTTCCAACTGTATTCCCATAAGCTCAAATCCAGATGATAAGCTCCAACACTTTATGACCTCAATGCTGATCTCCATTAAACTAGGAAACTATTCCCTGTTTTCTAGGCATAGGATTCTTTGTTCTCTTGAGACACTTTGAATGTCATGAACCCATTACTTTGAGCTTATTTTATGTTAGGAACTGAATTAACAACTATCAAAAACCTCACCAAGTCTCAGTTGTCCAAAACCACCATCAAACTCTTCAAAATAGCAGAAGTAGATCTGCGCTACGAAAACAACACAGTTTCATAGCGCTTTTCGTAGTGCGGCCTTTTAACCCTTTTACCTTCAAAATTTTGGCTCCTTTCTTCCATATTTATCTTCATTATCAATTGAAACAACCTCCCTATCAATTTAAAGTCATAACTTACACTTTTTCCCTTCAAAAATTTAGGATAAAGAGTGAAAAAAGCTGCTACAGCAGTTTTTTAGCACTTTTCACTCTTTTTGCACTGTTTGCACTATGAAACTATTGAGTGAGTAGTTTTTCCCATATTTCTTCAAAATTTAAACTAAAAATCTACCAAAACTTCAAAATTTCACTAGTTTCATAAAAAAAAAAATTCATATGAACTAATAAACACAATATTCATGAGGTTCATTCCTAAATTTTCACTTGACTTAGCTTATGACTTTTTAATGATTTTTCATTCTGCACCTCTGTTTTTTAGCTCATCCTCGGTTAGTTTCAATTGCTACTCCAAGTACTCCATTTGATTTCTTAGTCTTCTATTACTGGCTCTCAAGTTAGTATTGATTACTCTGACAAATTTGGCTTCCTTGATGGCTGGAACTGTCCATGTAAAAAACTATTATGCACTGCTTGGAATTCCAGACCTAGAACCAGTTTGACCTTCCTAAAGTGTCGTCACTCTTTTAAAATTTGTTTTTTCAATGTTGTGCTTTCTGGCCCTCTTTCTCATCATTGAAATCTCTTGTTTTGCTAACCTCAATTTCTCCTCAAGGTGTTGACACTCTGTCATGTGTTCTTTTCCCTTCATTGTCCTGCTAGCTTCATGCTCCACTGTTGGTGATGAAAGATCAACCACCTCTTCAGGAACTTTGACTATTTCAATAGTCTCTTGGACCTCTTGGCTTCCTTCCTTGAGATTCTTGGCATGTCTATTTAAAGGTTTCCTTGCTTGAAAGATAAAAGCTGCATTTTCACCCTCAAATTGAAGTTTCTTAGCTGACTTAGCCTTTTTCTATTTGTGTTCATCTACTCCAATGAAATCAGCTTGCACGATGGGTGTCTCTTCTATATCAATTTCATGAAGGATTTCATCTAAATTTCTCTTTATCACTGGCCTGTCCTCTGTACCTGAAACAACTGTTTTTCCCTTTGATACCACTGCTTGGCTTCTTGTCACTCTCTTAATTTCCTGCTTCCTAGAAATTTTCTTTTGTTTTACCTCTTTGTCACTTTTTGACCTCTGTTTTGCAGGTGATGGAGTTGTTGCAACAAGAAATTGCGTCTTCTCTATCCTTCTCTAACCTTGTTTTCTTGGTTTCAACTTTACAAACCTCTTTGATTTTGCAACCACAGGCTGACTAGACTTTGCTACTGGTGTTGAAGGAGTTCCTTTAGGTTTAGGGTTTCTAGCTGGGGTTAGGGTTTCCAGTTTAAAACCATTCATAAACAAAAAATAAGACCAATCCCTGCTTATTTTCTGAAGCTCATTCAACACCAATAACTTTATCAAGTCATGGTGAAACAAATATGTTTCACAACCATCAGAATTATCTTGTACTTTATCAGCCATTGTGGCAAGGCTCCTATGAAAGTAAAAGGGAAAATCTAGTGACATCATACCTATGAAATGCAAAAGTAGCTTGAAATGATAAGTATAAACTTTATGGTACCTGCCTTCACATGTAAAGTATCTTTGAATGTTGAACAACAACTTGACATATGTCTTTGATACAACTTCTAGGTATTGCATTATTCAGGTCCATATCTTCATACTCAGGTTTCATGAATTCCTTGCATGGTTCCATGTCAAACTTAAAACCTTTAAACTAAGTCTCTTGCCCCCTTGGTATTTCTATCACAAAAGAAATAATCTAAGGTGTGACTGGCACATTTAACATCCCAATTTTGGTAGTTGTTCCACTGAAGTGTAAGGAAAATTCTTTAGACACCTGAGTGTGGAAACCCTGTATCTTTTCACAAAACCAGAGACAAATTGCTTTGCTAAAAGCCTTCATCACTGTTTGATCTTCAATTATAGCCTTCACATTTTTAGTCTCATTTTTAAGCAATGTCCCCCTCTATGGACTTTTTTCTCCTCTACCATGCTTTTTAGAAAAACTTGTTAGCTTCTCTTGAATCTATGGAACAACCTCGCTTGATTAGGAAATGAATAGCCTCGCTTGATTATGGAACAACCTTTGCATTGAACACCCACATGCTTAGCTTGACTTCTTCAGAGCTTAGACACTCATATGGAAGAAAATGAAAACGAGAATGATGAAATTAGGCAAGCATTTTGAATTTAAGGTGTCATCTTATAATTGAATGATGCTTCACTCATGCCTTATCATGAAAATTATGACTGTGAGACAAGTAAGCACATTTAATTTGATCCCTAACTGACTCACCATACCCCTATCCTATCATTCCCCAATGGATTCTCATAGATTTTGGCTTAATTGACAAGATGGTTAAGAAATCACGCTTTCGTAGCACCCATAGTGTATTTTTCGCAGTTTGCGTTATGAAACTATCAGTGCTTTTGTAGCGTAAATCCTCTTTTTTTAACTAGCGGCACTACAAAATGGAGGAATCTTGGCTAATTGCATAAATTTAACCCGAAACCTTATGGAATGACCCCTAAATGGAAAATGTGAGTATTTGATCATGGAATGGACCTCTAAAGACTTTATTTGAATTCAATGGTGACCTTTAAACTTATAAAAACTCTAACCTACCCTTAACCAAAACCTAAAATGACTTTCAAACCCATTTTGAGACCATGATAAAAAAAAATTTGACACAATGATGATTTGAAAAATTTTAGGTGATAACAAGGTGCATTGAATGCATCACTATAGTCACAACAGATAGTCCATCTCACTATTTCACATATCTCTCCACTAGGTCTCCATTGGAACTGACATGCAAGTAGTTAACTGTTGTATTTTTTCAGTTGCAAGTGAGTCTCTAGTTGTGAATTAATTAAATAATTAATTCACTAAACTCTCACTAGTGTATCTTTAGTTAGAACTATATACAACTAGCACAACTGAGTTTAACTCACTTAACTAAGTTAAACTAAATAAAAACTCCCATAACTACTCTTCCAACTCTGTCACAACTTGCCACTATCAGTTATAACCGAGTCCTCCATGCATGAGTCACCAACCACCCTAGGAATTGTGTAATTCCTTCAACCCACTAATTTTCCAAATATGTTCACTGAAATAAAGTGCTCCAAGAGAATAAGTTGATATTTATTGTTGGATTATTATTAGGGGCTAATAATAATCGACATGTATCTATTTTTAGATTAGCGATCTATAAATAGACTTCGCCCAATCGTCTAAAAATATAATATCATCTATCTTTCCAACTTGATCAACCATCTACAAATAGCCTCCTGCTACTTATAGTATATGCTCACTATGTCTAAAAATAGACATACACCTAAAATTAGCCTGCGGGCCCCACTTAGTGAAGGTGCTTAATTTTCACTAAGCTCATCATCTTGTTGAATCTCAACACTCCCTCTCAAAAAGATAGGGATTATCCTTCACCTTGATCCCGCCTTTATGGTATTCGAATTTTCTCTTGGTGAGTGCCTTCGTCAGAATATCTGCATCCTGATCTTCTGTAGGAATGTACTGAAGCAACATGATCTTCTGCTACACACAATCTCTGATATGATGATACCGGATATCTATATGCTTAGATCTATCATGAAACACAATATTAATCGAGAGTTTAATGCAACTCTGATTATCACAATGTATCACTATATGATATAAATGAGAACCGAACAAACCGACCAGGATCTTCCTCATCCAAATAGCCTCACATGCAGCTTGAATTGCTACCATGTATTCTGCTTCCGCTGAACTGAGTGCCATAGATATTTTTTTCTTGCTGTACCAATAAATTGCTATAGATCCAATACTAAAAACCCCTCCTGATGTGCTCTTTATGTCTGTTGGGCTACCTGCCCATTCTCCATCCATGAAGCCATGCAAATTCACCTCATCCACCTATCTATACCATAAGCCATAATCATATGTGCCCCTAAGATATCTCAGGACATGCTTGTTGCCTTCCAAAATAGCTTGGTATGCTTAACCATCACTTGAATAAGCTGGTTCACTTCATAGCATATGTTTGATCTCGTATTAAATAAATACATGAGCGAACCCACCAACTATCGATAGACAGTAGCATCCACTACCTCTACCGATGTAGCATCCTCTTTCCTCCAATTTCCTGGAAGAGGAGTATCCATGGGCTTGCAGTCTTGCATGTGAAACTTACCAAGTATCTCCTGATCATACTTGCCTTGAGACAAAAACATTTCACCTTCTTGCTTCCATATTTCAAATCCAAGGAAATAATGAAGAAGGCCCAAATCGTTCATCTCAAACTCCTTTGCAAGATCTTCCTTGCATTAGTGTATCAACTGCTCATCACCCATTAGTATTAAATCATCAACATAAAGAACAATGATTAAAATCTTACCCTCCACCACAATTTGGTATAGGTTTGCATCCGCCTCACTCTTGGTGAAGCCAAGTCCAGTGAAATAGCTATCAATCCATGTGTACCAAGCATGGGGTGCTTGCTTCAGCCCATACAACGCTCTTTTGAGTCTACACACATTCGACTTACTGCTGAAGATCTCAAATCCTTCAGGCTGCTCAATGTACACTTCTTCCTTAATGATCCCATTAAGAAACACATTCTTCACATCCATCTGATGAATGTGCCAACCCATCTGCGTTGAGAGAGAAAGGATGGTCCTTATGGAAGAATACCATGAGACAGGTACAAAGGTTTCTTCATAATCAATCCCCTCGATCTATGAGAAGCCACGGGAAACAAATCTTGCCTTATACTTCTCGAAGCTCCCATCAACAGCTTCCTTTAACTTGTAGATCCATCTTGAACCTACCATTGATTTACCAACCGGACTTGGAACAATCTCCCAAGCATTGTTTTTGAAAATGGATTCATACTCCTCCACCATGGCATCTACCCATGTGGGCTCCTGCAATGCTTCCTCAAAGGAAGATGGCTCTGTCATGATACACTTGCTCATGAGAGCCATGTATCCAGTGAATCGGCCAGGTGACTGTCTCTGTCTACACTGTGATGTAGGGACTCCTACATTCTATGCCGCATCAAGCTTCAACCTCTCAGCTTCTGTGGTACGCCTTCTGCCTGTTCTGATGTTTGGCTATGCGTGAGTGGACTCCTCCACTCCATGATCATCCTCTTGTGGCTGATCCACATCTTGAGGCTCATCTTTGGGAACAAAAAGTTCCTCCTCTGCATGCAAGTGTAGCTCCCTCTCAAGCGACAACTTCATGGTTTTCTCCTCATTGAATTTTATAACTCGTCGCACCATAGTCATCCGATTGTTTGGAAAATACACACGATAATTATGGGGTGTTTCTGTGTACCCCACAAATATCTGAACTTTTGCAGTCAGCTCCAGCTTCTTCCTGGCATCCTTTGTCACATGAATGTAAACAGATGAGCCAAAAATCTTCAAATGAGAAATATCAGGCTTCTTACCAGTAAAATCTTCTTCAGGTGTACTCATGCCAAGTACTCTATGAGGACAATGTTTTTTCACATAAACCGTAGTGTTTCATGCTTTTGCCCATAAGTGCATCGATAGGCCCTAGTCATGTAGCATAGCTCGTGCAGCACCCATGATCATTTTGTTCTTCCTCTCCGTGACCCCATTCTGTTGTGGGTTATGAGGCGTTATTATTTCTATTCGAATTCCTTCTTTTATAAATAAGTCTTTAAATTCATTCGAGATATATTCACCACCATTATCGCTCCGCAGAGCCTTCACTTGCTTCCCTGACTCCTTCTCCTCCAATGCTTTAAACTCACATAACTTTGAGAATGTTTCACTCTTCTTCTGCATGAAGAAGATTCAGCATCTACGAGAATATTCATCAACAAATATAACATAATACCTATGTTTTGTTGTTGAATCAACTGAGAAAGGTCCACACACGTCTATGTGAATTCTCTCCAGGATCACTGAAGCACGATTATCCTTCTCATGAAAGGTGGTCTTCACAAACTTACCCATAGTAAATCTCTTGCACTGATCTGACTGCGCAAGAGTACCCTTGGGAAGTCCAATAGAAATCTGCTGCAAAATCTTCAAGGCACCATGGTGAAGATGGTCCAATCTCCTGTGCCATAATTCGCCCTCATCCCGACTCACCACTTCTTTTGCTTTTCCCATCATTGCAATGTAGCAATATACCTCCAGCTTGTAGAGATTCTTAACTCAAATCCCTATCCTCTTAGTTTTACCCATTTTTTTATGTTGCAGTAAATATTTTCCCTCACTAAAAACAACGTCATAACCTCTGTCCTCCAACATCACGACCGAGACGAAGTTCTTCTTCAGACCTAGAACATGCATAACATCTTTCAACAGAAATGGTTTACCTGAATCCCTCTCAAAGTTAATGGTTACAATGCCGGTCGCACTGCATCTACTATCGTCGCCCATCTCTATATGCATTTGTAGATCTTTCTCCTCCAAGTCACTAAACAACTCCTTGTCTCCCGTCATGTGGAAGGAAGCACCACTATCAATATATCTCACCGATCCCATTGAAATTGAAACCAAGCATGCGATCAAGGAGAAATCAAGTTCAAATTGCGAGGTAAGGGAATCACCAGTTGCAGCTCCGGAAACCTTCTTGTTCTTATTTTTCTATGGGCAATTAGTGGCCAGATGCCCATGTTCGTGATAATGAAAAGAATTCACCTTGGAAAAATCCAGCTTCTTGCCTTTAGCCTTGGATTTTGGATGGGATTTATTCCCCTTCCCCTTCCTTGCTTTGGAAGCCAAAGTGAAATTCTCTTCATCATCATTCTTTGAGGAAGAGCCATCCCTGGTACTTCACCTTATCTACTCTTGCACTAGAACCAACCAAAGTCGCTCCCAATCGGGAAGTTTCTCCCATCCATTGACAAAGTCCTGATAATTGTGATAACTCTTCGGTAGCCCAAGGAGAGCCAAGATCACCAAGTCTTCATCCGCAACTGTGATTCCCACACTCCCTAGCTCATCCCTACATTGGACAAAATTCGTGATATATTTTGGAATATTGTCCCCCTTCTCCATTTTTATTTTTTTTGAGCTTATTTTTCAGTGCCAACTTCGTATGGTCACTGCTGCTTTGGAAAAGATTTGTCAAAGCCTTCCACATTGCAAATGGAGTGGTTTTCCCATGAAGGCTTGACACAATATGTTATTTAACACCTTCCAACATAATTATTCTTGTCTTCGCTACTTTCTTTTGCCAGGCGTCAAGTAATGCAGCATCACTAGAAGTAGGCTTAGGAACATCGCTATCGATGAACTCCTTCTGACCATTATCTTCAAGCACTGCCTCCATCCTATCCTTCCAATATATGTAGTTAGAGCTACCCTCGAGGGCATACTCCAACCACAACCCATTGAAATCCATTTCAATGAATACTCAACTGTCGCACAAATAAATTCTTGCAACAAATTCGAATTTTCCACCAGCACAAAACTCAGCACCGCTTCAAGATTGAAATATTCAATGATTAACACTGCTTCGATACCATGTAGAAATTATAAAATATGCATGTATATTACTGGACTCCCCTGATCTAACAAATTAATCTTATGTTAATACAAAATCCTTCCACTTAATTCTTTTCAGAAATTAAATCACCAATTACAAAACACATATGAAGCAAATCAATCGCACATAAACACAGTTTTTTAACGGGAAAGCTTCAATCTAAAAATGCCAAATATCATATATTATGTATATCAATGGAACATGTAACAATCTCATACAAAGATTAGTACATCAAGCTCTCAGTACAATCAACAATCGTCACACATTGTCATGCAAAAAATTGCATATGTATGCACCAATTTCTTGCCTCCTAACAGCCTGCCTCCACTACACAATCCCTGCTGAAGAAGACCCCTGAATGAATTCCCTATGGCCTTGCCTTGAATACGCAATCCTCATTGGCATCTCCAATGTTTGTTAGATGCATTTAATTCATCACTATAGTCACAACAGATAGTCCATCTCACCCTTTCACCTATCTCTCCACTGGGTCTCCACTGGAACTGACATGCAAGTAGTTAACTGTTGTATTTGTTTATTTGCAAGTGAGTCTCTAGTTGTGGATTAATTAAATAATTAATTTACTAAACTCTCACTAGTGTATCTTTAGTTAGAACTAGATACAACTAGCACAACTGAGTTTAACTCACTTAACTAAGTTAAACTAAATAACAACTCCCATAACTACTCTTCCAACTGTGTCACAACTTGCCACTATTAGTTATAACTAAGTCCTCCATGCATGAGTCATCAACCACCCTAGGAATTGCATAATTCCTTCAACCCACTTATTTTCCAAATCTGTTCACTGAAATAAAGGGCTCCAAGAGAATAAGTTGATATTTATTGTTCGATTATTGTTAAGGGCTAATAATAATCGACATGCATCTATTTTTAGATTAGTGATATATAAATAGACTTCGCCCAATATTCTAAAAATAGAATCTCATCTATATTTCCAACTTTATCAACCATCTAAAAATGGCCTCCTGCTACTTATAGAATATTCTCACCATATCTAAAAATAGACATACACCTAAAAATAGCCTGCGGGCCCCACTTAGTGAAGGTGTTTAGTTTTCACTAGCTCATCATGTTGTTGAATCTCAATAAATTGCATGAATTATGTAGCTAAATACAAGTTTTATCCAAATAATAAGAAACATTTAAAATATGGAAAATAGATCATTAAGGGCTAAAATTTTTCAAATCAATAATTTCTTGGGATTATGGCATTGACACAAAGGAGGAAAAGATAGTGAAATGGATGTCCAAATTGAGGTAGTCTTGAGGCTCCACATACTCCCACTAAGAGACCATTGCATGTCCTCATGCAAATATAAAATTGCGAGTCTTCATCATATTACTGCATCTACTCTGATACTTTAGCGAGAACATCTAGCTTCATCTTCTTTACCTTCTTTAGGGTTACTGCTACCTTTGGCTTCCTTATTAGAAGTTTATACTTCAAGTTTATGACCTATTTGTTTAGATGTCTATTCTTCTTTTTCAACTTTTTGTTCTTCTTTAACCACAATACCAAATGTAAGAGAGTATTATCATTGATGTTCTTTTCAATTTGATTCTGTATCTTCAGAGCTTCATGTTCCTGTTTGATATGCCTATTTATTGTCTCTAGTTCAAAAATTTATTTTTTTAGAGTATTTACTAGAGGTTCTTGTGGATTAGAAGTTTTTTCTTCAAAACTTGATGTCTTTCCTCTGTCTCTTCTCTCTAAAGACTCAATATAAAAATAAGTTTCTTGTTGAAATGGATCAATTTCTAGAGTTCTTCAGTTTGGATCTTGTGTGGGTGAAATGGTAGTAGGTGATGGCACATCGGGATCTTCTTCTAAATCAACTAGTTTAGTTACTTCTGAAGGTGGCTTTTTGGTTTTTTTGCTAAGTCTGGAACTTCTTCTTACTGGCTGCAGAGGACTTTGAATTTTTTACTTTTATGTGTTTATGACCTTTTCCTTTCCTTTCATGCTATCTTCTTTATTTTTATCAACTTGTTTCTTGACTTTTCCCAAAAGCTCTGCAATGGGGATTTCATCTTCTGATTGTTCTTGAGATGGTTGTCCATTCTCAACAAAGCTTTCAACTTTTATTTTTTTTCCTCTTTCTCCCTTATTACCACTAGGTTTTTCTTGTTCTTTTTCTTGGAAATGATTTCAGATTAAGAAATTTTCCCAAGTGTCTCCTAGGATTTTGAGATGGAATTCAATAAGAATTTTTTCTAATCCATGATGATACATTGTATTATATATGAATTGAATTCTCTTCTGAAAAATTCCTACCATCTTCCTTAAGCTGTTCAATAAAAATTATGGACGATTTATTTCCCTATCTTCAAGAAAATTCACTAATAAACTAGCATGATAAAAGAACATACATCCGAACCATCCCTCACAGGTAAACAATTTCTGAATTATCAACAACATATTTCTCCATTTTCCTTTACCAGATATGTTATCAATCCCCTTTTTGAAAATGATAGTGTCCATACCTGGGTGCTTTAAGAAGCTTTTCCATTCTTCTCCATTGATCCCTCTCTTTTTAAACCATATTTCTCATGTCTTCAGTAGTCCAGTAGCCTATGCCATGAAGGATTATGTGATTGTAAACTTGATATCACCAATTTTCAACTTCTACCCCATCAAAGGCTCTAGTGAAGAATTTAGTGACTTCTTTATGAAATCCATCGAATTTCTCCACAAAACTAAGCCACTGCGCTTTTTGCAAGATTTATTTCATTTGCAGATATCCTTCCATAAACTTCTTCCATACAAGCTCTCTACTCACAATAAGACCCATAGATGCAGAGAGCTTCACCTTCAAGAGTGTCTCTTTTGACCGAGTAATTTGAGGGTTTCAGTATCAGTTTGGGAAGGTGTAATATTCCCAAATTAGCAATAGCTAATTGGAATATTAATTCGGATCAATTTTTCCATCACTAGTTAATTATGAGAGGCCGTGAGTAGATCGAGGCTCACTCGAGCGCGCGGAGACAAAAACGCGGGCTGAGTTGGCAGCGTGGGGCCGAGAAGGTGTAATAATAGTGAGCGGGCCGTGAACTCATCCGATGTGCGCGAAGGTAAGTACGCGGGCTGAGTTGGCAGCGTGGGGCCGAGAGGGGCTGCGTGGGAAAGCAGGATTCAAGGATCTATGATGAAGGCCGCATACAAAAAGAAGGGAGCCACCCTATTTTTGGATTATTATTGATGTTTATGATATTGAAACTGGTCGCCAAGACTTGAGCACGCCGGCTGTTTAGCAGGTCTGCAGCACTGTTTAGTGCGCCGAGTGTCTTCGAGCGGAGATCTCAACCTCAGCCCCGGGGGACTTCGAGTGCCTGCTCGGGTGAGGCAGTCCTATCATCGTTTTGCAGAAGGATTGGGTCTGGAGCTTGTTGCAAACTTGTTGCATAGCTGCGTCAGGAGTGGCAGCGCCATCTGAGTGAAAAGACCACAGTTCATCGCGTGTGTGCATAGAGTCGTTATCATTTTGGAGGTTTCGGGTTTGGAGTTTGAAGCAGAGATAGTCCGTGCCTGTTGAGGGCCTGAGCAGTGTCGGGAGTCGCTCAATGGTTCCCTTTTCCACCCGCAGCATAGTGGCAGCACTCTGCAGTTATTCCCAGCCGCTTGAACTCAAATAGGAAAACCGCTATACCCCTTTGTTTTCTGAGGAAGTCTTTTTATCTTGCCCGCGCCAATTGAGCGCTATCATCGGGGCATCTATTGTAATCACTGATAATTCCCAGCATAATAAAATGGCTCAGCTTTTCGCTGTTAACGTATATCTATGCATGAGCAGTCCTATTATTTTATGTGCTGTGAATGTTTTCTTTTAGAGTCATTCCATCACTGTAGCATTTGCTGTGTTTTATTAATATCCTTAAATAGGAATATTACAATGGTATCAGAGCATGGTTCTGGCTCAGCCTGTGGACATTATCACAATGCCTACATTCTTACCTCCAGTGCCGAGTGAGAAAGAGAGGCAGCAGGATCATTTACCCTTGGGAGATTATTTTAGAGAATGGCAGTCCAAGGGGGAAGACTTCAAAGCAGCTTTTCCCTTCAAAGATTACTGTCAGCTCAGGAAGGATGAAGGAGGAAGGTACAGTGAAAGGAACAGTAGGGTTCCTAGCATGCAGAAATCAGAGTTGCAGCATACCACGAGGAGGTCACCTTTTCCCTTGAAGGAGGGGTCCACTAGTCCCTATGAATATAAGCCCAAGTAGAAGATGAGTTTATTCTCATCTCTTTTCAGAACCAGAAGAGATACATCTACCGTTGAGGAGGCCAAGAAGATTGAAGAAAAAGAAGAAGAAGCCCCATGCACTTCCTATTCGCATCAAGAAGATATCACATCAACTCTCGAAGAGGTTGGTGATAACGCTGTCACACTCATGGAGGAGCAGCCACATGTTGGCAATATGATGCAGAGTGTTGTCCTTGATGGCAACCCACTGAATGAAGATGAAGACATGAGATTGTTGGCATGTGTTGTCCTTGATGGCAATACACCTGATGAAGTTATTCTTGACTTGATGAACTTGGTAAATGATGTAAATCTAATATGAAAGGATGTTTGTTAGCAATATGATGCTGAGTGTTGTCCTTGAATGGCAAGATGATGGCAACTTACTTGATGAAGTTGTGCTTGATAGAACATGTCTTGATGAACTAAATCTGATGTATCTACAGTGAGTACAGAAGGCAATGAAGAAAGGAATTCAGCATGTGATAGATCTATGATAAAAAGAGTATGTCTCTAGGCATACGCGGATTTGTCTAGGGGATGTCGCGTATGCACGCGGGAAACAACGTTCCAAGTCGCGTATGGGAAAAAGCGCTCATAAAGTGAAAAACCAGGGGTAACCACCATGGTATTGACCCATTGTATTGAGTAATGATTCGTCTATGTGACCCCGTCCAGGAATACCATCGGAAGTAATATTGTTTTGAAAAAAGGGGCCCGTGGTATTGAAGGCTCATGGTATTGTTTTGGCTCATGGTATTGAAAAAGGGGCCCGTGGTATTGAA